>PVHP010009803.1:18282-34055 GCA_004024765.1 Zapus hudsonius | reverse complement strand
TTTGCCTGGTTTGGGGATTAGGGCAATGGTAGCTTCATAGACGGGGTTTTTTGGAAGCCTTCCCTCTTTTTATATGCTTCTAACAAGCTTCTTAAAGAGTGGTTTCAGCTGTGTGATGAAGGCTTGGTAGAATTCAGTTGAGAAACCATCTGGTCCTGGGCTTTTCCTTTTGGGAAGGTTTTTGATTACATCTTCAATCTCTGTGGGTGTGATAGGTGTATTTAGTGCTTTTATCTGCTCTGGGTTAAGTTTTGGCAGTTGGTAGGTGTCCAAATACTTATCCATTTCTTTCTGGTTCTCTAATATTGTGGAGTAGAGGTTTTGGAAGTATGACCTGATGATTTTTCCAATGTCTTCAGGATCTGTTGTGATCTCACCATTGTCCTTTCTGATTGTTTTGATTTGGGCTTTCTCATTTCTTCGTTTGATTAGATTGGCCAAGGGCTTGTCGATCTTAACTTATTCAAAGAACCAAGTCTTTGATTTATCTATTTTTAAAATTGTTTTCTTTATTTCCAATTCATTAATCTCAGCTCTGATTTTAATTATTTCCGTTCGTCCTGAGATCCTCGGGTAAGCTTTTTCCGTTTGTTCCAATGATCTTAGTTGGGTGATTAGGGTATTGATTTGAGACCTCTTTGTCTTTGATATGAAGGCATGTAGCGCGATGAACTTTCCCCTCAGGACTGCCTTCATTGTTTCCCATAAGTTCTGGTATGATGTGTTATCGTCATCATTTAATACTAGGAAATTCTGAATTTCCTGTTTTATTTCTTGGATGACACAGTCATTTTTTAGGAGAGAATTATTCACGCGCCAGTACTTTGTGTATTTTCTGGATCTTGTTCCATTGTTAACTTTTACCTTTAATGCACTATTGTCTAATATGATGCAAGGAACTACATCAATCTTCCTGAATTTGTTTAGGGAAGATTTGTGACCTAAGATGTGATCAATTTTAGAAAAAGTCCCATGCACTGCTGAGAAGAATGTATATTCTGTGTCTTTGGTGTAGAACGTTCTGTAAATATCTGTTATCCCCAGCTGGTCAATGGTGTTATTGAACTCTGTTATGTCCCTGCTGATCTTCTGTTTGCTTGATCTGTCTAGATCTGATAGAGGTGTATTAAAGTCTCCTACTATGATGGAATTAGAGTCTATTTCTGCTTTATTTTTGAGTAGGGTTTCCTTTATGAACTGTGTTGCACCCAAATTTGGTGCATATATGTTAATGATGGTTATATCTTCCTGCTGGATCATTCCTTTGATGAGTAAGAAGTGACCATCATTATCCTTTTTAATTGATTTTGTTGTAAAGTCTATTTTGTCAGAGATTAATGTTGCCATACCTGCTTGCTTTTTTACTTCCACATGCCTGATAAACTGTTTTCCATCCTGTTACTCTACAAAGATTGCTGTCTTTAGAAGTAAAGTGCGTTTCCTGAAGGCAGCAGATGGAAGGGTCCATTTTTCTGAACCACCCTGCAAGTCTGTGTCTTTTTTAAAAAAATATTTTATTTATTCATTTTCAAGCAGAGATGCAGAGATGCAGAGAGAGAGAGAGAGAGAGAGAGAGAGAGAGAGAGAGAGAGAGAGAGAGAGAGCGCCAGGGTTACCACCTTGTGTGTCTGGCTTATGTGGGTACTGGGGAATTGAACCCAGGGCCTTAGGCACTGGAGGCAAGTGTCTTAACTGCTGAGCCATCTCTCCAGCCCAGTCTGTGTCTTTTTATAGGTGAGTTAAGTCATTTATATTCAGTGATATTGCAGTGAGGTTTGCTTTAAGTCCTGCCATGATGAAGGGTTAATGGGGTTTCTTGTCTGTGGTGCTGTTATTGTCGCACTGACTGTGGTTTTCATGTCTGATCTCTGGAACTCTTCTGAGGAAGATTTCTTGTTTCTTTTGTGTGGGATATCTTGTGCAGCATCTTCTGAAATTTTGGCTTTGTTTTTAAATAGTCGTAGAGCTGGTTTACTTCATGGAACACTTTCACTTCACCATCTATCATGAGGGATAGCTTTGCTGGGTCCAGTAGTCCAGGTTGAAAGCCATACTTCTTTAGGCCCTGAAAAGCATTACTCCAAGCCCTTCTGGCTTTCATGGTTTCTAATGAGAAGTCTGAGGTAAGTCTGATGGCTTTTCCTTTATAAGTTATGGTTTGCTTTCCTCTAGCAGCTTTGAGTATTTTCTCTTTGCTTTCAATGTTAGGCATCTTAATTAAAATGTGTCTTGAAGAATTCCTCTTCATGTCCTGTCTGTTTGGAGTCCTCTGGGCCCCTTGAAAGTTGAGTGGGCTTTCTCTTGTTAAATAGGGAAAGTTTTCTTGAATAATTCTGTTGAAGATATTTCATATGCCCTTAGCCTGGGCTTCTTCTCCCTCTGGGATCCCCATGATTTTAATATTGGGCCTCTTTATTGTATCCCAGAGATTCCCTCAAATTTTGCTCACTTGTTTTCTTGAATTTATTGAAATCTATGGCATCCTTATAAATTCCTTCTAACTTGTCTTCAACTTCTGATCATCTGTCCTCCACATTGTCCACTCTGGGACTGATTGATTCAAGGGAGGTTTTCAACATATCCTTTTCATTATTGGTTTCTGCTGTAATTTTGTTTATAGTCTCCAATTCTTTCGTGAGATCCAATTTCCAATCTATTTTTGTTTTTGCTTGGGATTCCGGATAATCATTTTTAAGTTTTCTGAAGTCCTCATCAAATTTAATCAATTGATTCTCTAGTTCCTCCCTTAGTTGATTAATCTTCAATTCACTCAATGTTTTTCTGAATTCATTCATATTTCTCTCCATTGAATTCAGTCTGGAGTCTATGCTTGAGTTAGAAAGCTTCATCTCATTCATGTCTTTTCTCATAATTTCCATATCAGCCATTAACTGTTTCATGTTTGCATTGCAGTTGTGGTCAGGAGTCATATTATTCTCTCTTTGTGATTGTATTTTTGCTGCCTCAACTTCCTTGCCACTTCCCTGTTCCATAACGGGACTAGGGGCCTTGGGTCGGGGAGTTCCTTCTTTGATTTCTCTGGTTTTTTTCTGTTCGTTTCTGCCCATGTCCAGGTAGGGGAGTGGTACTCAGGCACACTGGGGAGTGCTATTCAGCCCACTTTACTTCCTGGCAGTGGCGCATGATCCCTGATTCTCGTGGAGACCGCCTGTGCCCTCCTTGCAGGTACCCGTCTGAACCCGCCTCTTTCAAGTTTCCCAGGCAATTGCCTGAGGTCTGGCCCAGGAACCAAGCTAGGTCAGTTTGCCCAAGGATCGCGACTGCCTGTGTATGTGTGTGGGGGGGGTTGTGGAGAGAAGATTGTCCGAGGGTAGGGTGCTGGAGGGAGGGGAGCCCTGTGAGGGGAAGCCACTCAATCCGCGGCACAGCCAGGAGGGGACAATGGCGGGAGCTTGGGGTGGGGGAGGGCTTGGCTCTTCGGTCCTCTTCTGAGCAGAGAGCCGTTGGGGAACTCCTTCTGCGCTGGCACAGGAGTTGGGGGGAGGGAGGGCCCGGGCTTAGGTTCTGCCGGTGTCCAAATTTGGATCCCAGCTGGAAAATGATACCTTTATGGAGAGAGTCCTGGTGATGCTGTTACTTGTTCACCATCTTACTCTGCGTCTCAGAACAGTGAATTTTTGTCTTAGGTGGCAAAGAACCAAGAGGATGCTTCTAAATATGTACAAGCAAATATCAAGTAAATTTTCTTTCTCTCTCTTTCTCTCTCTCTCTCTCTCTCTCTCTCTCACAGACACACACACATGGGTAACATATACTGTATCATCACTTTCTGCTAGTGCTATTTCCTGCTATTTTACTAGGTCCTGAAGATTTTATGATGGGAACACATTATTATTTCTTTTTGGTAGATGAGGCAATGGAAACTCTGCTGGTAACTTTCAAAACCATACTGTTCCAAAGTGCCTGATTCAAATGTGGCTCCATGTCTTCAATTTGGATACCTCATCCATTCTACACAGTTCCTTTCCCTATAAGGACACCTTGAATTCCCATCTCTCCACCATGTGAATGGCCACTGAGATAGCCCCTTGCTCCTTATTTATTACTATGAGGAACCAGAGTTAAGAACCAATCAGACGTGAAGACAGCATCTAGGTTTTAGTTCACATGCTACTAAAGGCTGGGGTTAGGACATCTAAACAAAACACCTTGGAACTAAGAACTTACTGACTTAGAGACTGGGGAACAGGTTAGTACCTGTAGCTAGGTGAGGTGGGGCTGTGTCTGACTGTACCAAATTCATTGTTTTGTTTCCTAAAAAACAGTTGTTTTTAGGAACACATTGATTATATAAAATAAGTAATTTTCTGTAGCAAAAGTCATTTTATGTTTATCAGAACCTGTACTATCTAAACCCAAAAGATTCACCTTGTGACTGTGCAGATTTCTTTTCTAGTACAGCGGTCACTCTTCTGTATTCTGTGATTTTCTACATGAACTGTGAGGGACCTTAGTTCAGAAACAAATCAACCCAAATTACAATAAATTGCTCCTGTAGAAACTTCATTCATCTAGACAAAGAAGATAAACGATATTTTTTTGAAATGCTGGTCATGAGTCATGGTATGATTAGGATATTAAATTTTCCCCCGAAAGCTCAAGTATTAAAGGCTCCCAGCTAGTAGCATTATTCTGGGAAGTTTTGGAAACTTTAGAAGGTGGGGTCTAGCTAGAGGAAGTAGGCAACAAGGGGTATATCCTTGGAGGTTGTATCTTTTCTTGGGTACCTTACTTCCTGTCTTTCTCTCTGCTACCTCTATGTGATAAGATGAGTTGCTTCTGTCACACACTCTTTTTGCCATGATCCAAGTCACCACAGACCCAGAATTAACAGAGCCAAGGACTATGGACTGAATCCTTTAAAGCCCTGAGCCATAAGAAATCTTTCCTCCTTTTAAGTGGTTTGTGTTAGGCTTCTGTTACAGTGATGAGAGCTGAGAAACACAACCCACTAAGTTGATTTCTTGATCTCCTAGTGGGCTACAAACCAGTTTGTAAAACACTGTTCTGAATCATTATCAGTGGTTATCTCCAGCAGTTTGGATTATAGGTAACTCTGGGGGAATTAAGGAAAATTAGATTTTTTTCTTCTCTGTGTTACTTATATAATATGAAAATGAAGGGAAAACTTATTGGATATAAAATTGTATTCATAACTAAGTTGACACTCTGAAATGCTTTGGGAGCATGGCTATTCTATTTCATAATTATTGGGCATCAATAATGTTCCTGGAACTTTAAAGAAGATTATGATTGAGAAAATATATCCATTGAGACATATATATTAGATAATAGTAGAAGAAAATAAAACATGACCTTACTTCTTCAACCTCAGAAGATCACCATGTATATCTTATATCTTATATCTTTGCTCCTGTGATGTTGTTTTGATTGTCTGGGATTAATTTCTATTTCTGTTCTAAATTGTATCTTTTTTCATGTTCATTCCCCACCTTAGAAAGTGATTACAATCATCAGACTTCTTTCTAGCCAGATAATCTTAATTTATATAACTGTGGAAGCTAGCCTCCTTTAAAGCCTAAAGGCAGTTTGAAATGGAAGGTAGTCATTAAGAACTTAGAACTGGAAGCAGAAGCTTTGAAGGAGGATGTGAAGAATCCCTGGATCTAACCAGTGCAGCACACAATGGAAACCTTCAGAGCCCGACTCCAAGTATGATCATGTGACCACGGGTGAGCTTCCTTGGGTCTTCTCTAGGAAAACCATTGAAGAGCAGAGTGGAATTTTCTGCAGAGAGTTCCATTTACATAGAGCACAAGTAAATTGCTGATATATGAGCTAGCTTGTGAGGGAGTGAGTTGATAGCTGCTATGTTCATGATAGGGCATGGAGAGTGAAGCTTCCTGCATTTGAAAGGAATTAATGATAGGAAATAACTGGGGTTAATTTCAAGAGGTAGTAATTTAGTAACTGCTGTGAATAAACTGGTAATACTAAAAATGTAATTTGGACCCTTAGCTTTCTGTTCATGGACAAAGCTGAATTCATTCTCCTTTAAAAACATCGTGAATGACATGCCAGTGTTATTCATCTGTTCATTTACTTATTTGTTATCTAATGTAAATTTGATTATGTATTTTTTGTTCAACCATCTATCCATCATACATGCAGACATACACATCCATATATCATGCATTTTTCTAATAATAAATTTATGAAGAATTTCTTGACCAGATGGTATTGTTGAGGGACATGCAGCAATCACTGGCGTGGAGAAGGAACTCCATGAAGAGCGTTTTGTGTAGTTGAGTTGCTCCTGGCATTGTAAGGCAAGCAGAGAGGTAAACAAGTAATTTCGTATGCCACATAGTGTGAGCATTTCTTCAAGAGGGTCCAACCTGTCTTGATGAATACAGCAGTACATCTACTCTGAAAGTATGAATCATGAAATGTTACCCTAAGAGAGAACTTAGGACACTGGCACAATATTTACCAGATTTTATTCATATATTCCCAGGGTGCCATCCAAGGAAAGGAACTGGGAAGAATAGGAAGAAAAAGTGAGAGGAAAGTTGAGTAGATGGGAATGGCTCACTCTATAACTTGAGATTTCCTATATTGAGGTTTCTTGTAGTCCAATTTCTAGTTGCTGCCCAGAAAGAACCCAAGCAAAAGTGGCTTGTGGAGGAATGGGTTTATTTGGCTTATGGACTCAAAGGTAGACTCCATCCTGGCAGGGAAAATGATGGCATGTGCCGAGGGGTGGACACCACCTCCACCACAGCACTGCAAACAATGGCAGGAAGGTGTGCCAAACACTGGCAAGGGGAAGCTGGTTTATAACTTCCATAAGCCCCGCCTCCAGTGAGGAGGTTCTAATATCCATACTGCCATCAGCTGAGGAGCAATCCTTCAGAACACATTCATTTGTTTTGGGGGGACACCAGGATCAAACCATGACAAGGTTACTTATGAATTATCTTTTAAGGAAACAGCTTGACTACAAAGATATTTGCAAAGTACTCAATACACTACTTTTCCTTATATTTCTTATTTAAAAATTGATCAGAAGGAAGTCATTAGCCCAAGGGTTTAAATATTTTTATTTATTTGCAAGAGGGAGAGAGACAGAGGGAGGGAGAGAAAGAGGAAGAGAGAGGGGGGAGAGAGAGAAACGGAGAGAGAAAGGGAGGGCTAGGGACTCCTGCCATGGCAAACAAGTTCCACGAGGAGCCACTTTGTGCATCTGGGTTTAAATGGGTACTGGGGAATTAAACCTAGGCTATAGGACTTTGCAATTTAAGTGCCTTTAACTGCTGAGACATCTCTCTAGTCCCAGCCTAAGGTTTTAAATTTGGTGGGTAAAAAATCCAAGAATAATAGATGATCGTTTAAAAATAATTTTATTATTTATTTGCAAGGAGAAGGGGGAGGGAGGAGGAAGAGAGAGAGAGAGAGAAATGACAGAGCCCATTACTACTGTAAACGAACACCAGATGTATGTGCTACTTTGTGCATCTGGATTTTGTGGGTACTGGGGAATCAAACCCAGGCTGTCAGGTTCAAAAACTAACACCTTAACTGTTGAGCCACCTTTTCAGTCAAGATATGATCTTTTAACTTAAGTGGGCACTGCTTCTGTATTGGTTAGCTTTTGCTGTATAACAAACAACTATGAAACTCGGTGACTTAAAACAACTATAATTTATTTGTATCATAATTCTGTGAGTTGGCAGTTGGGACTAGACTCAGTTTAGCTCACCTATGTCTGTGAAAACATGCTGATCAGCTGGAAAGTCACTTGGTTGACTTAGCTGATCTGAAGTGACCTTACATCTAGGGTGGATTGGATATTGGCTAGGGTAATTTGGTACTGAGCCTAGAGTCTTTACCACATTATTTCAGTAGAGCAGGGAAGCATGTAAAGCCTCTTGAGGCGCAGGCTTAGGGATAATCAAAGTAAATCACAAAACCAACTCACATTCGGGAGATGAAGAAATAAACATGCTCCTTGAGTACAAAATCTCAGGATATGAAGATACAGAGATGGGAGAACTGTTGTAGTTTTTTCTATCTAATAACATTGACTTACTGCCATGCTTTTTGCTCTTAATTTTGGCATAGAAAAACCACATATTTTATTTTAATGTTATTTAATTACACACCCATCTTTATGAGGAGATGATACTCATGACCTTTTTTTAAATATACATTGAATTCTCTGGTCCACTTGACTTTTCAATTTTTTGCATTTGAGATAGAAAGTAGTATATGGCTTAAGGGATGCAGCACCTTAAGAATATCTCTGAGGAGGGAAATGCGAAGGAAAGGGCAATGGGGTAAATATTAGCAAAGTGCATGATATACATGTTCTAGTGAAACCCATTATTTTGTATACTAATTAAAAGATAATATTTCTGCTTTACTTTTCATAGTCTTTTTATCAATAGCTCTTTCCAGAAGAAAGTATCTTCAGCTTTTAGTCACACTAATATTGTTACATGTATTTAAGGGAGGAGGTTATCTTCAACATTTTCATAAATACTACCAGTTACTGAAGATATAAAGAAGTCTGAGGGAGGTCCCTATCTTTGGATAACTCATGGTCTGAAAAGGAAGGAAGAAAGATATGTAGACTAGTACAGTGAAATAAGATAGGAAAGAAGACTAGAAATTTTCAATGATTATAATTTCTGTGTAATTAGGAGGTATGAATGCATGATTACACAAATATATCCAAAATCATTCAACAAAATTTATACTCTTTCATGCCAAAACTTTTCAACAACCTAGGACTAGAATGGGACTTCCTTAAACTTATAAAAGGCATTAATGAGAAACTCACAGCTGATACCATACTTAGTACTGAAAGAGTGAATTCTTTCCTGCTAAAATGAAAAATAAGACAGGCTGTTCATTCTTGCCATTTCCATTTACTATTGTGTTAGAGATTCCAGCCAGAGCAATTATGCAAGAAAAAGAAATAAAGACAACAAAATTGGAAAAGGAGAAGTAAATTATTTCTGTTCATAGATTACATGATTTAGAAAATAATGGATATAGAAAATGCAAAGGAATCCACAGTAAAATTATTAAAACTAACAAATGAGATTATCAAGTATTTAGGATAGAAAAATGATACAAAGAAACAACCTATAATATAAATACAAGCAATGTCAGGAAGATAAATTAAGGAAACAATTCCTTCTACAATATTATCAAAAATTATGTCACTGGGCCTGGAGAGATGACTCAGAGGTTGAGGTGCTTGTTTGCAGACCCTGATGGCTTGGGTTTGATTTTCCAGTATCCACATGAAGTCAGATGCACAAAGTGGTGCAAGTGTCTGGAGTTCCTTTGTAGCGGCAAGAGCCCAGGGGTGCCCATTCTCTCTCTCTCTTTCTTTCTCTTCTTGCAAATAAAAAAAATTTAAGGAAGTATGATACTTAGACACTTAGAAATGCATTTAACAAAAGAAGTGCAAAATTTGTATATGGAAATGTATTAAACATAATTGAAAGAAAATAAAAGACAGATAACTAGGAAGACATTTTTGCTCATAGATTGAAAGACTTAATATTAGTAAGATGACAGTACTCAAAAATTAATGCATAAATTTAACACAATCCATATCGGAATCCCAGCTGATTGTTTTGCAGACATTGACAAACTGATTCAAAAATTCATATGGAAGTGGAATGGATCCCAAAGAGTAGGAACAGTCTTGCAAACGAAGAACTCATACTTCCCACTTTCAAAATGTATTATAATGTGACACTAATCAAAACAGTGTAACAGCAGTCATACAAGTCAATGGAACAGAATTGAGAGTCCAGAAGCAAATCCTTACACTCATGATCAGTTTCAACAAGAGTTCCAAAAAAATTCAGTGGGGGAAATTATATATATATATATATATGTTTTCGAGGTAGAGTTTCACTCTAGTCCAGGCTGACCTGGAATTCACTATTTAGTGTCAGGGTGGCCTCAAACTCATGGTGATCCTCCCACTCTGACCTCCAGAGTGCTGGGATTAAAGGAGTTTGCCACCATGCCAGACAATCATTCTTTGAGCAAATGAAGCTGGGACAATGGTAATACACATCAAAAGAATGAAGTTGAAGCCTTTTCTCACATCAGCACAAAAATTAACTTCAAATCAACCCCAGATTTAAATTTAATAATTGAAATTAAGTGAATTCCACACCAGCTCTATCTACAGAATGAGATTTTTAACTCAAAAAACACAAATCAATAAAAAATTATACAACTCATAAAAGATTATAGAAATAAATCTTTGTGACCTTGGGTGATTAGACAATATTTTCTTAAGCATAACAGTAAAAGTTCAAGTGACAAAAGAAACAAAAAACAGAACTTCATTAAAATTAAAATCTCTGTGGTTCTGGAGAGATGGCTCAGAGGTTAAAGCGCTTTCCTGCAAAGCCTCCCAGGTTCAATTCTCCAGTACCCATGTAAAACCAGATGCACAAAGTGGCACATGCATCTGGAGTCATTCCCCTCTCTCTCTCTCTCTCTCTCTCTCTCTCTCTCTCTCTCTCTCTCTCTCTCTCTCTGTTTCTGCTTGAAAATAAATAAAATTTTTTAAAAAATAAAAAATAAATCAAAATTAAAGATCTTTGTCTTGTGCTGGTGAGATGGCTCAGTGGTTAAAAGCACTTGCATGCAAAGCCTGTTGGCATAGGTTTGATTCCCCAGTAGCCATATAAAACCAGATGCACGAGATGGTACATGTGTTTGGAGTTCAGTCATAGAGGCAGGAGGCCTGGGGCACCTATTCTCTCTCTCATAAATAAATAAATACATAATAAACAAGTAAATGATTTTTTTCTCACTTTATACAATATATATATTTATTATAATTTATTTTTTATTTTCCATAATGAATTACATTATTTAGTGGGCAAACAATGAGTTGTTATCCCCAATTCCCTGGTGCCCCCCATCCCCAATCAGCTGGATATCCTCCTCTGTTGGCTGTCTGGATCAGTCCTTGGGCCAGGGGACCATGGATAGCCTAGTAGTCAGCCTGGTTCTCCTGGCCCAAGTGTGTTGATACTGAAGGGTGCCATGCCTCTGGATAGTCTACCCTACCACGGCTCTCACAATCTTTCTGTCCCCTCTCTGCTCAGTTCCCTGAGTCGTGGTGGGTGAGTATTAAGGCTGCTTTAATGTTGTGTGCTTAGGGGTCTTTGTGTCGAAAGTTGTTGGTTTCTGTCACCCTGGCTTATCCTTGTATTGACTGAATGGCTGTGGCTATAGGTCCCTTGTTCATCCTGTCATTCTCTGCAGGATTCCATATGGATCCTCCACCATATGGCTATGGTGGTTCATCTCATACCAGGACCTCCGCTATCGGCCTGTGGTCCTTTGGTAGGGTTAGATGGGCCACAGCTCTCTCGCTGCATCCTGAAAAATACAAACACAATCTCCATCCGAGAGTGAGATCAGTCTAGGTTAACAAATATATACCATTCTGGATTACCTAGATTCTATTTTTAGTAGCTTCCCCATCAATCGCTCCCATAGTGCATCTTTTCTTGGGAGTCCAAGAGTATGGGATCTGGTGCATATCGCCCTGAATCCCCAGTTCCTGTCAAGGGCTCCCCCTCCCTTAGTGGAATATTTGGCCGAAATTAAGAGCTGTTGATTGTCTCCCACAGGCCCAGGTTTCTCCATTGCCCAAGTGCTCCTTTCTTGGTTCACTGTTTTCTCCCAGTAGGAGGTGTGGTCAGACTATTCATGGCTGCAGACTGTGTTTCATGCCAGTGGTCTCTGTTTACTCCAGCTGTCGTTGACCAGCTTCCCCTGGCAGCTTGTGCAGTGCCTTCCAGCACTACACTAACTGCCATCTGGGGGCTAGATACCATTACGGACCTCGAAGGGTCTCTCCATACTGATAGATGGCATTTTGTGGTTTCTTCAGCAACAGGGTTTTGCCTCAGGCCTGGGAAGGTCATTCAAGTGCTTTGACACAATTATGTCTTGTTTTTGGAACCTCATTGGTCACTTTGGTCAACAGCTCAGTGAGGGAAGGAACCAGTGGCTGGGACCAGGGGTTGTCAGACTGATCAATTTTCACAGCCTTAGACTCTCTCCTCTACTACTCATGGCCCCTCTTGCCAGTCGACGCCCACTGCTTGCTCAATAGGTTACAGTATGCTCGTGAGGATTTTATGTTTTTGAACCTAATTTGGTTTAGCCTCATGCTTAAGCCATTCCCCTTCCCCCATCCCTTACCCCTCATTCATAACCTCTCATATCTTTCTACTAGTCTGCATAGAGATTACGGTTAGCCTGGTTAAGGACCGCATATGAGGGAGAATATGTGGTGTTTGGCTCTCTGTTCTTTTGAGAGATCACTTAGTAGAATCTGCTCCAAGTCAGACCATTTTTCCCTAAATTTCGATATGTCATTTTTCCTTTCAGCTGAATAGAATTCCATGGTGTAAATATACCAGAGTTTTGTTATCCATTCCTCCTTGGAGGGGCATTTTGGTTGATTCCAATTCTTTGCTATTATGAATTGAGCTCCTATAAACATATTTGCACAAATGTCTCTCTCCTGAGAAGTGATATTTTGTGGGTAGATGCCTAGTAGAGGGATAGCTGGGTCCATTGGTAGCTCTATGTCCATTCTGCTGATGAGTCTCCACAGTGCTTTCCAAAGCGGTTGAACAAGTTTAGCGGTTGAACAAGTTTGCAATCTCACCAGTAGTGAATGAGGGTTCCTTTTCCCCCACATCCTCGACAGCAATTATTGTTGTTGGTTTTCTTTATGATTGCCATTCTGACTGGAGTAAGGTGGAATCTCATTGTGGTTTTTATTTGCACTTCCCTGATGCTTAAGGACGCTGAGCACTTTCTCATGTGAGTAAAGGCCATATGTGTTTCTTTCTCTGTGAATTCTCTGTTGAGATCAGTGCCCCATTTTGTGAGGGGGCAGGTTAAGTTTTTGTTATTAATTTTTTTGAGTTCTCCGTAGGTGCTAGAAATTAGGCCTCTGTCTAAGTTGTAGCTGGCGAAAATCATCTCCCAGTTTGAAGGGGGTCTATTGGCTCTGAGTATGATTTTTTTTTTGTCTGTACAGAAGCTTTTGAGCCTGATCAGGTCCCATTGGTTAAGTGACTGTTGCACTTCCTGGGCTACTGGAGATTTGCTAAGGAAGTTGTTCCCTACTCCTATCTCATATAGAGCTCCTCCTATTTTTTTCTTCCAGGGTGTTTAGGGTTGTATGGTTAATATTGAGGTCTCTGATCCATTTGGAGTTGATTTTAGTGCGTGGTGAAAGGAGTGGATCTATTTTCATTTTTTTACATGTGTGTATCCAATCTGTCCAGCACCATTTGTTGAAGATGCTATCTTTAGCCCAGCATACATTGTTGGCACCCTTGTTGAAGACTAAGTAGTTGAAGTTACTTGCGTTAAAGGCTGGGTCTTTGATTCTATTCCACTGGTCAGACTGTCTGTTTTTCTGCCAATACCATGCTGTTTTAGTTACTATGGCTTTGTAGTATGTTTTAAAGTCAGGTATGGTGATTCCTCCTGAGTAAGTTTTTTTTCCTCAGAATAGTTTTATCTATTCTAGATCTCTTACCCTGCCAAATAAATTTTGAGATTATTTTTTTCTATGTCTGTGAAGAAGGAGGTTGGGATTTTTATTGGCATGACATAGAATCTGTAGATTGCTTTTGGCAGTATTGCCATTTTTACTATATTGATTTTCCCCATCCATGAGCATGGAATGTCTTTCCATCTTCTTACATCCTCCTCTATTTCCCTCTTAAGTGTTTCAATATTTTCCTTATATATGTCTTTTACAACCTTGGTTAGGGATATTCCCAGGTATTTGATTTTTTTTTTTTGAGTCTATAGAGAACAAGACAGTTTCTCTGATATCTCTTTCAGAGTTATTGTCTTCTGTATATAGAAAGGCTACTGATTTCTGTGTGTTAATTGTGTATCCTGCCACTCTGCTGAGGGCATTGATCACCTTCAGGAGTTTACTGATACTGTATCATAATTCCCTGTGGGCAAGCTGAAAGACTCATTGGGACCTCAAAGACAGGCTGGCAGGAGGACAGAAAAAATATAAATGAGGGAGGAGCACTAAGGCCATGGCAAAGTGATTCTGTAGAGATGCTGACCTCAGTACAGATAGCCAACAATTCAACCAACAATGGCTAAGGTGAGGTTGGATGGGATCAGACTGGTTTCAATGGCCAAGGATCTGAGGCTCTATATCAGTGCCTAGAAAAGTTCTCACTTACTAATCATGTCTGCCTCATCTTGGTCTCCCACAGAATGAATCTTGCAAGGCACAATTTCTAGTTTACAATTTTTCCACAGATGCCTATCACTCCTCTGACAACATCTAAACTGCTCTTCAAGATGGAGAAACCTTGTCCCTGTCTTTTCTCCTCAGTCTCTAGACTCATTGCATTGGCCCTAGATTTTTTTTTATTCTGCATGTATGCCAAGCTCTCTAGCTCTTCTGACAGCTTTCTCCTGTCCTCAATGCCTTTTTCTGGTGGCCTTCCTTTTGTGAAACTGGTTGCTCACAGCACTCTGTGGATCTCTCTTCACAGCCATTATCTCATGCTACTGTAATTACCTGTTTATTTTTGTGCTCCCTCAGTATAAAGGGGGGCATGGACCATGTTTTATCCCCTATGGTATTCCTGACTGTGAGGTCAGGGTAGACTAATTTCTGTAATAAAGAACCTCAAACATCTCAGTGGCTCCATACAACAGTTTTCTCTCTTACCCACACGACAATTCAGTGTGAGGTTCGGTGTATGACCTTCCACGTGGTCATTAAGAAATCTAGACCACTTTCATTTTGTACTTCTCTAATACTGTGGATGTTTCTCTTTTCAAAGGTCTTCATCTGACAGGCAGATAGGGAAGGAGAGAACACAGACTCATCATATAGCTAGTTTTTGATGTGTTAATACTGGAAGTTGAGTACTTAATTTCCATCTCTAATATATGAACCAAAACTCAATTGTTTGACCACATATTATCGTAACAGGATGCCAGGAAGTGTCATCCAGTTGAGAGCAGATTTGCTGGGCAAGCAGCTGATCTCTACACACTAGTGCTTGGCTGGCATAAGTTAGGAGCCCAGGAAGTCTTTGTTGAGTGAGTGCACATTGCATAGTAGGCTCCATCTTGATTAAGTGGTGGCAGAGAACTCATTTCCCACGTGGCTAGGCAAAATCAGGACTACCACACCAGAGAGAGTTACCACTGCCGAGCAATTTAGTTTGAAAATATGCCCCCAAAGATTCAAGTTCTGGATGAGTTGAGATATAATAACTCCTTACCTGTAGGTGGCTCTTTAGAATTTTCAAAAGAACTTTCCCACACCTTATCTCATTTCATTCTCATAACAACATGGTGAGGTAAGAAACCAAGGGGTTATTATGTCAGCTTTACAGATGAGAAAACCAAGGCTCCAAGGAGCTCTGATGACTTTCCTAAGATCATGTGGCTTCTCATCCCCTTGCCAGTTTCACCTCTAGCTCCCTGGAATTTGTGAACTCCTTTCTGGTTTAAACAAGGGTGTCTGGAAGAAGCTACCACAAATCTTTCCCAGTGTTTATGCCTACACACACTGCATCCCCTCTGAAAGTTGGAGAAGAAAACTAAAGACAGCTATGAAACATTTCCCGAGTTGCAGTATCTTACAGCCCAGTTAATTACAGTAGTTTCTAGGTGGGGTTATACCAAAGGGCTCTTTTTCATTAAAACCAAGCCAACCAAAA
>PVHP010009803.1:0-18182 GCA_004024765.1 Zapus hudsonius | reverse complement strand
AATTAAAGGCACAACCTATAATTTCCCCAGTCTATCCTGCTATAATTTCTGACTTTTGCTCTTGTAGAAGAGGGAGAAGGTAAAGGTTGATTGGGATGTGATGTGGGGGCATGTAGTAAGGAGCAAAATGCCTCAAGATGAGCTCCGTACTTTGTGCTTCATAGAACCTGAAACAGGATTGCTAGCATCAAAACCAGCAGGCTTTCCTCCTTTAATATCTCTCTGTCTCTGTCTCTGTCTCTGTGTGTGTGGGTGGATGGGGGGCTCAGGTATGCCTGGAAGCTCACATCTTCTGGCATCATCCCCTGTGCATTGTTTTTGAAGCAGCAGAGCATGACCGACATCTCATAGTATCTATGTTGGTATCTGTCTCAGCAAATCCCTTTCTTTATTCAAAGATTAATGGAGTCAAATCTATAGTTCTGGGGAGATTGTGGCATTTCCTCTTTTGGTGTCAGAATGTTGTTTTGTGAACACAATTTTCTATTTTCTTTTTTGCTATCCTCTCTCTGCCATTTAAACCATATTTTAGAGCCTTTAATGTCCAATTTCTCACCTTTTCTAAGTTATAAAATCCTAGATAGTTTGAATGGAATCTATGCTAGTGTTTCACAGAAGATAACTCTGTTGTTTTTGAACAGATGAACTGTGAATCTTTTATGATTTGGTTAAGGTCCCTTGAGCGAGATTGACATGAAGTAGTGATACTTGCTTTTGAAAATTATAGGATAGGCTCTGCAAAGTACACTCTTCATGATGCATACTCATGTTTCCTCTTGCAGAGATTCTTTTGCCAATGTCAGATAAGAATTCAAGCCTGCTTTTTTACTATTCATGGCAGCTGAATGGAGTGTTATTGTGCCATGCAGTGACCACTTGTTTTGAGTCTTATTAAGACATGTGATCATAATCTTTTTATTTGAGCCAAATATTCATGTGGTGAAGCTAGAGCTCTGGCTGGTATTGGTTTGTATGTAATGAGTATCTGATTTTTAAAATATTTTTATTTATTAGCAAGCAGAGAGAGATGGAGAGAAGAGAGACAGATCAATGAGAGAATGGGTGTGCTAGGGCCTCTAGCCACTGCAAACAAACTCCAAATGCATGAGCTACTTTGTATATCTGGTTTTACATAGGTACTGGGGCAAGCACCTTAACCACTGAGCAATCTCTCCATCCCTGAGCATCTAATGTTTATAAGACTCTGTACTTGTTGGAATCCTCTCAAGGTCATCCTGGCTAAACCAGACTGAGAGCAGCTCAGAAGGAAGATAGAAATTTGTCTCCCTCAACCTAATCCCGCCTTCTGATTACTGATCAATTAAAATGTATTACTTGGTTCAACTGCCAGCAAGATGCACATGGTAGGTTCTTAGCAAATGCTGTGGTATTGCAGCACTGTGTTTGCTTCACAGAGTTTCTACTAGAGCATGAGGCTCTGGAGTCGGGGTCCATATATCATTTGACTTTACATCCCCAACCCCATGCCCAGTGCCTGATACACAGTGAACATCCACAGAGCTTCATAGACAACTACCCATCTGTCAAGGGTTATTCAATCCTTCATTCTAAATGTTCTTTACTCTTTCCTTTGTATGATCTCTCTCTCTCTCTCTCTCTCTCTCTCTCTCTCTCTCTCTCTCTCTCTCTAAATCCTAGTATCTTAGCTGGGAGAGAAGTTTCTTTTATGTAATTACAAACTTATGTCTTCTTATGACCATTTGACTGGCCCTGGTATGTATTAGTCAGCTCAGATTATCATAACAAAACAGCATGGACTAAGGTAAACAACAGGAATTTATTTCTCACAGTTCCGTAGGCTGGGAAGTCCAAAAGCAAAGTTCTAACCAGTTTGGTTTATGAAAAGGACTATGCTTATTTTGAGGATGACTGTCTTCTTATTTCCTCCTCACATGGGTGGAGAAAGAGAGAGAGAGAGAAAGCCATGGGGTACAGGGAGAGGAATTTTCTGGCATGTCTTCTTAGAAGGACAGTAGTCTGGCTGGATTAGGGCTCTACCTGCATGATGTCATTTAACCTTAATTACTTTATTAGAGGCTTCATTCCAAATATAGCCACACTTGGGGTTAGAACATTTACATATGAAGTTTTGGGAGATACAATCATTGGGTTCATAACACAATGCACCTGTTGCCTACTGTGGCGTCTGCTGTTTCCTAATCAAGAAAATGATTAGGATAAAAGTGTTCCAGAAGTCAGGTATAATGAAAATTGACAACAGACCAAACATGCCCTTGACATTTCCTTCCATTGTGTCTTTTTAAGAAGTTGAGTGACATCCATGGAAATTCTCTTGAGTATGCCTATTGCAGAAAGTTGCTCTTGTTTGGAAGAAAGGGAAGGGGTTGTAAAAGAAGGTGGAATAAGAAGTTCAAGCTAATCTTGGCTAGGCTCTGGTAACAAACACCCCTAAATTACAATGACTTCATATACTTAATGTTAATTTCTCACCTATGTGATTTATTTAGGTCAGCAGGAAGGCTTTGCAAGTGGCTATTGTTCTGATATACATGGTGATGGGCTGCATTCCAACACATGGGAAACGGAAAGAGGAGCAGAGCAAATTGTACACTGGCTCTCAAAGGTTTTTTGAAATTTATTTATTATTAATAATTAGATACATTGTATAAGCAAGTCTTGTGGTGGTACCCCCATTTCCCTCCTCATCCCCAACCTGCTGGTGCCTTCCTCAGTGTGATTGCTGGACCATGGGGTAGGGAGTTATGAATTGTACAAGAAGTAGCCAGTTTTTTCTTTGTATGTTGTTGCTGAGGGGGCAATGTCTCTGGATATTCTCCCCCACCATGGCTCTTACAATCATTCTGCCCCCTCTTCCACAAAGTTCTCTGAGTCATGGTGGGTGAGTTTTAAGTCTGCTTTACTGTTGAGGTCTTGAGAGTCTGTGAATTTCTACTTTGGATTTTGTTGGGTATCCTCAGTGTCTGTCTCCATTACCCTTTCATAGGTTATCTGACTTGCTCTGGAGGTAGTTCTCTTGCTCATCTAGCCACTTCCTCAAAGGTTTCGTTTGGGCACTAGATGGTGAGTTAGGAGGGTGTGGTAGTTTGAATAATGTCCCCCAAAAGAATTAAGAATTTATTAAAATTATTGTCTCCAGGCTTCTGGCTGGAGGAAGTGTCACTTTGGCCTAGCCTCCTGGGGACTGACCCTTTCTAATTTGGATGTAAAATACTAAGGATAGATATGCAAAAGAAGAGCCAGAACCCTGGTCTGGAATTCTACATTTTGTGAATCACAGTGTGCTTGCTTGGTGCTGGTGCTGGGTTTCTGTCTCTGTTTCTGCTTGGATCTGTGAAAAGGGGGCCAGCCTTTTTTCCCTTAACTTCCCCTGGGTCTGATACCTCAATAAATACATTTCCTCCCCATAATCGTGAGTGCTTTGGAGATTCATCCCAGCGGTGTGCGGCTGACTACGACAGAGGGATTCATCTCCTGCCTGGGTGTCAGCCATCATCTCATGTACTGTTGGTGAATTAGGTTCTCCATGGTTCTCGCTGCCTTCCGAAAAATACCAACAGAATCTCCAATGGAGAATGAAATCAGTATATGTTAAATGGAACAAACACTGTTAATTTGTTGAGGTTTTAATGGGTGATCTCTGTAGATCTGTGGGTATTGGGAGTTTCCCCTTGGAGTCCAGGTTCTTGGTCTCCATAAAAATTTGCCACGGATCCCAGTTCAAGTTAAGGGTTCCTTGTCACTAAGTGTATCTCTTAGCCAATCAGTAAGCCATTTGATTACCCACCTGGGTTTAGCACCACTATTGCACAGATGAGCACCTCTTGACTTGCTGGTCTCTTCCATATAGCAGTGTGCTCAGCATTCTCATTACACTGGTCAGTGTTGTGTATTAGTGACCTCTGCTTCCTCTGCATATTATTGGCCAGTTTCCCCTGGCAGCTCATGTAATGCCTTCCAGCACTACACATGCTACACGAGCTGGTTACCCTTTTGGGAGCAGGCTCCTGTTGTGTGAAGGCAGTCTGTGGTATCTTCAGCAATAAGGTCTTTTGCCTGGGGCAGGTATTCGAGAGCTTTGACATAAGCCTGTCTTTTGGGGGGGAGACCTCATGGTTCTCTTTGATCAGCAGCTCTGTGTATGAGGAGTAACCAGTTACTGGGACAGGGAGCCATAGGCCAGAGCAATTTGTCTTGGGGTTAGACTTCCTCACTCCCTATCAGGGGCCCATTTTACCAGGTGAAGCCCACAGCTTCCTTGAGAGCTTACTGTATAAAAGTAAATCCGGGAGCGGGGGTGGGGGGGATGGGGGCATATACGCTAAACTAAACCAATAATGAATCGATAACATAAAATCCTTACTTTCATACAGTAAGCTCTCAAATTTTTAACCTATCACACATCATTAGAGCCACCTAACAGTTTCTGCTCATCCTTCATTGGTTAAACAATTCACATGGTCACATCGAGCCTTAAAGATGTAGGTAAAACAATCTAAAAGGAAGGAAAGCTAAGTATTTCCTTTGGCAAACATTATTATTACAATGAGTTAATAATGAGGGTCAGGTTAAACATGGACAGAGGTTGAGCAAAAGTTGTGGTGCAAATGAGTTTTATTTGCCTAATGCCTTCGAAAATATTGCTTGTAAACCATTCTAACGTTCAGGATTTCTTACCTAGCTGAATAGCTCTGTGCCAGAACTGAGATTCAGATGAGACCATTTTCCACTGAGATCCTGAGAGCTGCTTTTCAAGTGCCCATACAGTATAAATAACAATAGCCTCAAAGAAACAATTAAAAGCTTTCCAGGTGGCTTATCTCAGATCTACCAAGAAAAGAAAACCCCCAAACATGCCACAACAGTTTCAAAACTGGCAGTGCCTGAGGGTGGTCTCCTTGTAATGATAAAGTTTTCTCCCAGTAGTCAGTCCTTCCTGAAAGTGATATCAGCTTCATGTTAGCAACGGTATCACTGTCAGGACTGAATGGCTGAATCTGGTGGGATTACAGCTGAGCTACATAAACACAAATTGAATTAAGCATGGCGAGTTGATGATAGGGAGTGTAGAAAGAGTCAGGACCTTCCGTTGAGACAATAACTACTTCATTATCTGCCCAGATAAAGGCCAGTTCAAGCTTTTAGCAACATCACGGAAAGGAGACTAGACTGACCTTTCTGACAGCAACTCTCTCTGCTCCATTTTTTTAAACAAATCCTGAACACCAGTGAGTAAGAAAATCTGTTCCTCAGGACACTTTTCTTCCTAGGCTTTCCCAATCTGAAAGACTTTACTTCTACTGCTTTTGAAATGGCTGCTGTCATGTAAATCATTTACAATAGAATTTTCCTGAAAAACTCTCAAAGAAGTCTGTGAATAGATGTTATTAACCTACCCCTCCCCATTTTCACATATCATGCCATACCTTTCTTTTTTAAAAAATATTTTATTTATTCATTTTTCAAGGAGAAAGAGAGAGAAAGAGAGAGAGAGAGCGAGCGAGCGAGAGAGAGAGAGAGAGAGAGAGAGGGAGGGAGGGAGGGAGGGAGAGAGAGAGAGAGAGAGAGAGAGAGAGAGAGAGAGAGAGAGAGAGAATGCACCAGGGCCACCACCTTGTGGGTCTGGCTTATGTGGGTCCTGGGGAATTGAACCCGGGGCCTTAGGCACTGGAGGCAAGTGCCTTAACCGCTGAGCCATCTCTCCAGCCCCATGCCATACCTTTCGTATTCCTAAATTTTCCTTTGGCATCAAAGGGCAAAAATGCTATCATTTAGTCAAAGGAAACTTATGCTGCTCAGGCTGCTCTCTTCCAATTTTTCCCAAGTCCATCATGAATCTTTTAAAAGGAGTCAGCTCACCATATTTTCTTGGTGTGAAACTTAGAACACAATGCAACGTGGGTGGAGGTACAGCCATGTATAAAGAAAAAGAGTTACAAGTGCTTTTTAAGACACTGTGAGCATTTTCTCATCCTAAATAAAATAAGCAATGGTAGGTTAAACTTTTCCCAGGACATAACAAGTTTGGTCAAGTATTCTAAAACTATTATCCTAAAGCTGAAGTTTCCAATGAGATCTCAAAGAAATGACTTTCCTTTATCCATTTCTTGTAATCATTTTTATATGTCAACTAGTTCTATAAAGCAACCCCTCAGCAATGTATTTTCTTTCTACCACTTTAGAACTCTTGTCAATAAAATGAAGATTAGCCATTTGGATTTGTGAAATGGCTATCATTTTTCTTCATAAGGCAAGTTTAAGATATGTAGTTTGGTAAGAGGAATGGGTTGTATTGAACACTAGATCATAAGGAGGCCTCCTGGCTCTAATAAATTATATTCGCTCTAGGTTGACTAGCCATGGAATGAGGTCATGTATCCTTGATCCAAATCAGGAATGTGACACCCTGCATCTACATACAGTATAATGCAGTTGTCGCTATCTTACTGCACTTCAGTACCATCTGTGTCACCTTCAGGGCACGGGTTTGAGAGAAGATGACAGTAATGATATGCAGTATGCTCAGTCCTTAGCCTCAAAGAGTAAAGGGCCCTACATTTGAATGTTTTCTTAAAAAGAAAGCAATTTCATATCACCTAGGGATAATTTAACAAGTTCTGTATAAGAAATCAAATCAGAATTAGTGATTTAGAAATAGAGAGAAAAATGGAATATTTCTTGAAATACATACAGGTAGCATAGAAAAACCAGTGAGTACAATCAGAAACGATTCCCTCTTCCTGGCACTCTACCCCATGTTTACATTTGGCCCAAATGCACTTTGTGTGTGTTCATATAGTTGTAGGTGTGTGTAGGCCAGAGGACAACCTTGGGTGCCATTTGTCAGAAATACCATCCACCTTTTTTTTTTCCAGATAGGGCCCCTCACTGGTCTGGAGCTTGCCAAGTAGTCTAGACCAGCTGGGCAGAGTGTCCCAATGATCTCCTCTCTCCAACCTACACAGTACTGGGATTACAAACATGTGACATAACATCTGGCTTTAAAAAAATTAACTGTGGTTCTCATAACTTTCACCCCAATCACTTTATTGACTCAGCTATCTCCCCCATATTCTCCTTCCCCAATGTACTGTTAAGCACAGTTTTCTTTTCCTCCATAAGAAATGAGAACAAGGAATTATTTTGGAAATAGGAGAATCTCTCTGGTAAGGAGTAAGTGGGTTTAATACTCAGGATATTTTCACAGGGAGATTGGAATTACAGATAGTTTCCTGCTTTGGGAAAAGAAAAATTCGGATGAAGGCTCAGTTGCCTTGGTTATTATATATTTGCCCTGAAGTTCACAGTGGTATAGAATGAAGTGATCATAAATGATGGGAAAGGTTATTGGAGTGTCAAGAATACCTGTTCACATGAAATAGTTAGAAAAACCTTGTGCATACATGAAACTCTTAAAATATAGATGAGTAACATTTGTTTGAGTCTATTTCAATGGCATTTATACACTGAAGTTACTTATTTTTGCTACAAATGTATAAAAATATATATCAAAAATAAAATTCAAAAATTCCAAAGAAACTACAATTCAAAACACAGATAACAATTATATTGCCTCCAATGTTCCTTTTATTTGAATTCATACTTTGTCTGATATTTAACAATCTTTTACAGTGATTTCGGAAAAACGTCTTGAACTTATTGAATCAAGTCTTGCAAATACATTTATGCTGAGTTATGTGTTGTCTTATAGAAATTGGCAACTTTTTTCCGTTAAGGCCAGATGACAAAATTTTTAGGCTTTGCAAGCCATATAGTCTCTGCCATATCCATTCAAATTTGTCATTAATTGGGAAAGCAGCCATAGACAATATGTAAATGAGTAAGTATGGCTATGTTCCAGTAAAAATTTTATTTGCAAAATCAGGTAATGTGGGGCTGGGGAAATGGCTCAGTGGTTCAAGGTGATTGCTTGCAAAGCCCACTGGCCTAAATTTGATTCCCCAGCCACACATGTAAAGACAGACACAAAGTGGTACACATGTTGGTGTTTTTTTGCACCAAAAAGAGAATAAAAGACCCTGCTGTGGGCATGAGCGCACACACACACACACACAGTGAGGGAGAGAGAGACAGGGACAGAGGCAGAGAAACAAATATTATTTTTTAAATTAGTACATTAAAAATATTTTTATAAAACAGGTGGTGAGCCAGTTTGGCTTGTGGACTAAAGTTTGTACGCTCTTCTCTTCTCTATGAATATGGCACCTAATTGAATATTAACACTTCCATACTTAGCAAATTCAAGCCGCACATATGTACACACATGAACACACACACACACACACACACACACACACACTGAAACATGAGAATTGAGTGTTGAGATGCACCCATTTCAGGTCTGTCTGGAAAAATTCCTGCACATATAGTTTTGTCCAATAAATATCCTCCATTTATAAATATGCTCCATTTTCTCAACACATATTCTTGTAGTCTCTGAGACTGTGGTTACGTCATCCAAGCAAAGTTTATGCAGTGTTGCCTTTGTTGTCTTTCCTCCTCTCAAGTTCTTTGCATCATGATCATGCGAGTTGCTTAATGAATACTCTTTTATGATGATGCTATTCACATGGACTTTTTAAATGTGGGTTGTGCAAGTCGCTTTTGTTATGAGTCATTCTTTCTTGATGGCATTAGACAGTTTTAAACTAAATATTAATTGAAACGAAACCACAGGTTTTGTCAGATTGATTTTTTTAGACTCTAATCAAAATACTTTTCGTTCTTCCCAGCAGAAAAAAAATAACAAGCTTTAGTTATTTGCCCAGAAACTGTAGAGAACTATGCTTTTACAAAGGAGAAGAAACATTTTTCGTGTTTTGAAAAATGGATTTATGGGGATGCTAAATCTGGGCTTGTACTCTCTGTTCACCTGGTTGTCCTGAGGGGAGCTATCACCTGGTTAATCCTTTCACACTGTAAAGACTGAATGATAATTTCAAAAGTTGGACCAGCAAACACAGATAAGCATAGAGAAAGGTTTACTCATATACTCTGGATGTGCCCTGAATCAGTACCCCAAGGCACTTCCTTGTCAGAGGAAGACAGTCCCACAAGACCTCTGGACTCTTGTACCTGGGCTCTGTCTAATATTTGGGGCACTCTGTTTTGCAGAGTTTCAGCCTGTAACTGTACTTTTAAACTCAGAGACTAGGATGTCTTTCCTTTCTATTTTTCCAAAGAAATAACAGAGCTTTTCTAAATAGGAAGAAATTGACTTAAGTTGATTTTCTTTTATCTAAATCACAGCAGGCCATAGGAGTTTACAAAGTCAAATGGAAAAAAGAAGGATGTTATTTCCATTTGGTTTCTATGCAATGATATATGGTTATTATTGTTTTTTTGAGACTGGGTCTTCTCATGTAGTCCAGGTTGGTCTCGAATTTACAATCCTCTTGCTTCAGCCTCCCAAGTGCTGGCATTACAGGCCTGCACCACCACAGCTGCCTTCCTTCCCATCTTCTTACAAGAGGATGTATTCTGCCTCTCCCCACCATCAAGCATAGCAGATAGCATCTTAGATTTGTAAGGTAGCACAAGGTATATCAAACTTGCCAAAATATGTCATTACAGACCTTTCTCAAGTCTGTCTCCAAAAATCCCTCATACACCATGAGAAATGGAATAACCACTTCATCATGATGAGAGAGCATTTGTTGTGTGAAATCCCAACAAATAATGCAGGAAGACACTTCTTGGCTGGGGGAAACATTTACTTCACTTAAAAAAATTAATCTAACTTGTTTCCTTCTTTAAAATTTGTTATTTTGAAAATTTGTCAATTTTATTAGCATACAAAGAGGTCATATGTTGCATTTCCAACAATTTTTATTTTTTTGTTTTGAATTTCGTTTTTTGTTTCCCTTGCCCCCTCTTCTCCCTCCCTTCCCTACCATAGCCCTCTTTTCACTTCCATACCTGTTTCCTTTTGTTCCCTTTCCTTTTCTCACACCTCTATCACCTCTTGCTCCTCTCTTGTGACTCCTATCATGAGTCACAACTAAACTCACTCACATCCCCTTATTCACTTTATACATACATGAAATGGCTCCTGGTACATGCACTTCCTCGGCAAGCATGAAGGCCTTGGGTCCTGAGACGACCCTAGTTCAAATGTCTAGAACCCACCTTAAAGAGATTGGCATAGCCATATGTGCCTATAATCCTAGTTCAGCGGGAGAGCCGAGACCCAGTAATTACAAGAGCTCTCAAAAAAATGGCAAGCTCCAGGATCAAATAAGAACAGATGGCAGAGTGATGGAGTGGGACTACTGATGTTCTGCTCTGGCCACTGCAGGTGAGCCCACCTTGTAGAAGGCAAGCGAGTGCATGGGGTGCTGCAAGAGCACGTATAGGAGCATCACACACACACACACACACACACACACACACACACACACACACACGAATCTCCACATGACAGAGAGCACACATTTATTTTGTCTTTCTGGGCATGGGTTACCTCAGTATAATCTTTTCCAATTTCATCCAATTTCCTGAAAATTTCATAACTTCACTTTTCTTTCCGGCTGAGTAAAATTCCATTGTGTATAGGTTGCACATCTTCATTATCCAGTCATTGGCTGATGAACACCCAGGTTGATTCTATTTCTTAGCTAATGTGAAACGGCTGAGCAGACATCTCTGAGGTAGGATATAGAGTCCTTTGGGTAAATACCCAGGAGTGGGATAGCTGGTCATCCAATTTTTAGCTTTCTGGTTTCCTTTGGATGCACCCACTTTTAAACTGCAGCACAGAAAGACATACCAAACAACCTTGTCCTTTGGCTCAAGCTGCTACTTTTGGACATTTCATTGATTGGAATTACTGGGCAATTGGTTGCTGCGTCAACACACCTCTATTCTCTTAGCATTTACCTGTTTCATTGTGAAATGAGTGAATCTGTGGTACAGGCAGCACAGAGCAAAGGGGAAAAGTCACCTGAGGGGGGAATGCCAGAAATGAAGCCCCATGGCTCAAGGGAGAGTTGTGCATTCATCAAGCCCCTGGCCATGTACCTTTGTGAAGGGTAGCATGATAATTCAGTCATTTGAGTCATCAACAACTGTGGCTATTCACATGCAATTTGCTTTGAAAACCCCATGGCTTTTCAAAGTATTTCAGGATGTTTTTCTCTTTCAGTAAAATTGTTGGATGATGTGCTTTGAATAATGTCTCTTCCTAGCGGGGAACTGTTTTCTCTAGGAGGTCACTAGCAGTTTGTACATTGACAGTGGCAAATACATGGTGTCTCCATGGAACTGGGAAACAAGCTAATGTATTGATGAGATTTTCACAGCTTTAGACAAAAGGAAGAGAAGAACCTTTATGTAAAGGCTTATGATGTTTTTATGTGTCAGCTCTGGTGAGGATGATGAGTTCTTTGAAATAAGCAATGCTGAGGGGCTTACAGTCAGACAGAACTTCCCAGCTCATTGCACACACTCATCTATGGAAGCAGAGGAAAGACATTGTGGGCATCAGAACAGGGTTTGGATCCATGGGTCTTTGGAGCAACCTTCCCTTAAAGATTCAGGAATACAGGACATTTGAAAGACAGGAAACAACATGATGATACAGTGACATTCTGTTGCCTTTGGCAATGCTGTGGGGAGTGGAGCATCATGGGACTGGATCTACTCCTCTCTGCTTTGCCCTAGAGAGGTCATGGGACATCATATATTATTGGATGCTTCTCTGGCATTGCCCAACCAGGATGTTGATGACAAGACTGAACCAAGCATAAGCAAATGTTCTTTGGGTCCTTTTAAACATGTTCCCTGAGACATGATATAGCCCATATATAGCTTCTGCAGGTACTTCCTTCCCCCCCCAGTACAGTCATCACAATAGAAACTAGCCAAAAATTAAGAGTAAGGAATGAATCAACACCCAGACCCCATTTTCCTCTGCTTTCTGAGTCTCCATGGTATCAACTGGTGGGTTGCAACCATCTACTTCTGATTGAGAGCCCTGATTTCTTTAGTCTCCTATCTTCTCTTCCCTCCCCAAGTTCCTTACCCCTTTCCCCTCTGCCCTTCTCTCCCCACAGTTTGTTAAAAAAGAGGCAGACTTGACTTCAAGCACAATTGCTCAGCATGGGGGGGGACTTCCTTGGGGAAAAACCCTCAAATTTTTGGGCTGTAATAGTGGAAATCTGTTTGAACCCTTGGACTTCCTTTATTGTTGAAAGGACCACCTAGAAAAAGATGCTGGGAGAAAGTAGCTGAAACACAGTGGTCCCTTTTATGGGAAAACAGTAGCTGGAATTATTTCACTTTTGCGAGAATTCTAAATGAGGAGGGATTTCTGAAGAGAAAGCAGGGAACAAACATTCCACAAGTTGGAGATGTCTGGGCTGTGATCAGGATATTGTAATAATCAGTGTTTCTAGACTTAGAAACAGAGTCTTCATTCTTTTTTTGATCAAAATCATGAAAGCTGGTGTCGCATTTCTGTCTACTTTTGTTGCTATTTGCATGGTCTCTCTCTGGGCACTACAGATTTTTCAGGCATAGAAAGGGGAAAATTTTTTGCCTCTTATAAAGTAAAATTGGCATGCTGTGGCTGTTCTGTATTTTCCAAAAAACAAATTCCATGACCTTGTTCTTTGTTTCACTCAGACACCAGGATGTTTTCCATTTATGGATACCCTATTCCACTAGGGTACCAGGAGGGCTCCTGCATGGGCATGGATGGATATATTATAATAAATCTAGAAAGCTGTTGCTTTCAGTCTCACTTTAGTCCCGTTCACCTCTCCCCTGCTTTCTCATCTTTAAGCAGAAATGTGAGTGTGTCATTTCTATCTTTAAGAAATGCCCAGTTGCTATGCTTAAAAGACAGAATCCAAGCTCCTAGGCGGCAAGCCAGCCTGGGCTACATAGTTCAAGTCCAACTTGAGATGAATAGTTAGGTTCTGTCTCAACAAACAAGCCAATAAACAATAAACAAACCTTAGCAAGGTACAAGCTGAATCTCAGCTCATGTCTTTCTACTTCCCCACTTCTCTAGACCTCAGCCCAGGCATGTGTAGGTTCCTGAACATTCCATTTTTTTACATCATTGCATGTGTTGTTCCCACTGCTTCTAATGACCTTTCTCCTATTCTTCACTGCAAACAGCTTGTAATCAGATGTCAAAGCCTGAGCCCAATAAAACATCCTCTGTGAAGTATTCCCAAACATCTTCATCTCTTCACTGGATGTACTTGCTACCAAATTATTTTCAAGTTTTAAATATATTCCTCTGATTAGTATTTATGGCATGGGACCATAATTAGTTATTACATATCCACTCAAGACTGTTGCAAGCCTGTGAAGATAGAGGCCATGTCTTATTCAGCTTTGGATTCTTGGGGCCTAGAATAGTGAATGGCATCTAGTGGGTATTTTCTGAAGGAATAGATTGGGTCCTTGTGGAAAATGTAAAATAGTGTGTGTGTGTGTGTGTGTGTGTGTGTTAGAGAGAGAAGTGGGGAGAGTGCCCCCCAATAAAACAAGAAATACCCTTTAAAGACACACTCTAGGAATGTACTTCCTCCACCTCCTAATAGCCTGTTGAGCTATTAGCAGTGCACTCACCCAGGGTTCATCCCAAGATGAAGTTAGCACCACTGTGATCCAATCACCTCTCAGTGCCACCAACTTTGGACCAAGCTTTCAACACATGAGTCCTTCTGAGGTACACTTTATATTCAGACCATAACAGAATCTGTGTAGCTTTAAGAATACCCACACAAACTCCAAATATCACAAGCACACTAAGCAGAAGGCTTTTTGCATGAGTATGTGTGTATGTATATGCCACATATACATATGTATCCATGCATGTGTATGTAGGCCAGAGTTTGAGGTCAGATATCTACCTCTATTAATCTCTACCTTATTCTTTGAAATAGGGTCTCTCACTGAACCTAGAGTTCACCAATTTAGCTAGATTAACTAGTCAGCGAATCCAATGGATCCTCCTGTCTCTGCCCCCACAGTGCTGGCATTTACAAGCACACACCAACAGGCTCTGCATTTTACTTCGGTTCTAGGGATCTGAACTCAGATTCTCATGCTTGCATGGCAAGCCCCTTTACCACCTTAGCAATCTCCCCATCCAAACCAGGAGTTTCTAATTAATATTCTTCATACTAGGAGTCAGGTAACTTTTGTAAAGGGCCAGATTTTAAATATTTTAGGCTTTGACAAATACTTAAATATGCTGACAGAGAGAAAGTAACCATTAATAGGTAATTTATAAAAATCTAGTTTAAAAGTTCTAGTGATTTATATTTGAGTAAGGACTGATAGACCACTGATTTTGTGCATCAATCTCATGCCTTTGGTTCGTGTTGCAATATTCCATTTTGTGAGAAATCACCTCTATTTACAGACACATTTGCAAAGGCCTCGTTGTAAGCAACCCAAGTCAGGATCATATTCCTAACCTGAGAGCACATTTATGAAACAACTTTGAAATTGCAAAATTCCTATGAAGTATAGGCTTCATTATTATTATTATTATTATTATTATTATTATTATTATTTGTAGAGCTACTTACATGGCTCTTCTAAGCAGAGTGTTTTGAAGGTCACACCTTGTCCTTGCACACACATCAGGGACTCTTTCTGACAAAGCTAAACAGCAAGAAATCAATAGAAGAAGAAAAGACGAACTGTGAGTGGAATTGTTAATGTGTGTGAGTGCATCAACATTACTGGAGAGCATCCTTTGGATACATTCAGAAAATTCATTTATTTTCTGAATGCTGGCTTTTTATTATTGCTCACTAAAAAAATGAAAAGAGGAGTTGTCCCAGTGAATAAAACGCTTGCTGCGCATGCATGAGTCCCTGAGTTCAGATCCCCAGACTCCATGTAAATGCTGGAAGCTGTGATGGATTTCTGTTATCCCAGTATGCCCATGGCAAAATGGGAGGTAGAGACAGGAGACTTTCTTGGGAGCTCCTGGACAAGCTAGCTTGGCAAGTGGGTGATGACCAATAAGAAATCCTGTCTCAAACTACGTGGAAGGCAAGGTCCACCACCTAAAAAGTTGTCCACTGACATCTACACGTATGCTCACACTCACAGAAGAACACATTCTTCAAAGTGGAAAAATGAAAATAAAAATGTTAGCCATGTAAACATGACTTGGACATCTTTCTGGGAGAGGGGGAGTTCCTTCCTGGCAGTTTTCCTCTTTCACTCCTCACAACTATAGTTTCTCCAGTGAATTTTTCCTGGAGCCTGATCCGCTGAAGCCTCAAATTCAGTCTGTCAGGATGCTGTGGCATCTTGCTTGTTTCTCTTTTCCTGCCTTCAGTTCAGTGCCAGAGACTGCTCATTCCTTCATCTTCTTCCAGGATCAGGTTGACTTCATAGGAAAAAAAATATCTTCTGATGAATCATGAGAGCCCAAATCCCCATGTGGTAGACTTTGAAGAGAACGGAATATAGAAATGGAAAGAGGCTGAGAAAGATGAGAGATATGTAGACAGATGATAGCTAGATAGATAGATAATAGATAGATGATAGATAGATACATAGATAGATAGACAGATAGATGCTAGATAGATAGTTAGAGCCAAACATTAAATAAGGGAGTTAGGGAGCTATTTCAGTGAGTAAGGTGCTTTCCATGTAAGCATGAAGACTGAATTATCCCCCATGTAAAATGCTGGCCATGGAGAAGACCTGTAATACCATTGATGGGGGTTGGGAACAGAGAAAGCAGGCTCCCAAGGGCTTCTTGGTTAGCTAGTCTAGCTGAATCAGTGAGATCTAAGTTCAGTTTGACAGTATGGCTCAAGTAAGTAAGATGGAAAGTGAGGAAGGCATCCAATGCCAGTGTCAACTTTTGGCCTTCACATGTACCAGCAGACATGCATACACCCACCACATACAAACATGCCTACACACAGCATACCCGACACACACACACACACACACACACATACACACACACACACACACACACAAAATATGGAAGACTAAGAACAAAAGGAAGGGAAGGAGAGAAGAGAAGGAAAAGAAAGAATAGCTCTAACAGCAAAGAGCAAATTGAATTGATGTCAACACAGTTAAAGATCTGAGAGGAGAGACCTCTCCTTCCACTTCTTCTGCATGTGTTTGTGGATAGGACCAAAAATAAATGGGCTTTGTTTTCTGAAAATATTTTCTCTGCAGTTTTATTGTACCATTTTTACAATTTAACATATATCCTTTACTTGGATTAAATGTATCTCAAATGAGCAAACTTTGCTACAAACTTATATAGCAGGATTTTTCTCCTTTCTTGTGTGGAGTTCAGAAAGCCAAAAGATATCGTTCTTCTTTTGGGAAGACATTTTGTTTAAATTCTTCAATGGCTTTCAATCAGGACCAGAGATATTTTAAATTTTGATTCTGAACCTTTACCATGGTTTGCATTAAAAACCTCTATTGGAACTTTATTTTTTTAAGTCAGCCTTCTAAACTTGGATATAAACTTCCACATTGTAATGTTTTTTTGAAAAGTATAAAGTTTTGTGGTGACTTTCATTTCTTAACATCAAGCTAAAGTGAAAATGTATGTAAAACGAACATGTAGGAAACATGAAAAAGAAAATAATTATTGTCTTTAAGGCTGAGGAAAGTGTGGCTGATATTTTTGCTCATGCTTACATTTATATAAGAGTTCAGTTTGGTCTGCTGACTTACAAAGCACATATGTGTCCATGTGTGCACATACACAATAGAAGAATATATATCTAGAATTAGAATATAAAAATAATAGTTTAGACATTCTAGAAGGTGATAAACCATTGGCCCTGTCCATGAACTATGCAAGTCAAGATTCTTCTGTCAACCAACCGTATTGTCCTGCTAGTAAAATACTTTTGGAGTAAGTAGTTCCATTAGTCATTCTGAAAAGTTCTACATGTTGGGAACAAATCTGTGCTTACTTTATCATTGTACTTCATGGATTTATATAAGTACAGTATATTGACTGTGTCTTTTTCTAAGAAATCCAGTAGCTGAATGGGATCCATAAGCCATTCTTTCCCCCCCTCTACGCCATAGTATTCTGACTCAACACACAACCTATTATTTCTTCTCCTTTCTATAATGAAATTATCTCATTTTTGGAGTTAGTATTAACTGAAGGATAAGTATTATCATGTAAGTATGTAATGCAAATGATTTGAAAAGATGAAAATAACTTAAAGTTTATCATTGATCGGCTGTTACTTTGTTCATTCATGCATTTACACATTAACCTGACTTTACCTATCTTCTCATTTGTCCATTAACACATTCATCCTTCTATGCAACTATCATCCCATGAACATGTTCACAGGTCTACTCATCCATCCACCCATCCATTCATTTAGTCACTCATCCATATATCCACTTCCCCATGCATCCATCCGTCCATCCATCCGTCCATCCATCCATCCATCCATCCATCCATCCATCCATCCATCCATCCATCCTTCCATCCATCCATCCATCCATCCATCCATCCATCCATCCATCCATCCATCCATCCATCCAACCATCCACCCACTCACCCATCGCCAGACATGGTGAATCAGGCTTATGATGGTCTTATTTGTATCTTGGTATAATAAATATAAAGTTGACAAATAGTTCCTGTCTTCTTATAGCTCAAAATCTAGGTGAGGAGACAAAGTAAATAGTCTTTATAATGATTTTGGACTTCCCCATAGAAACATATTCTTTAATTCTCAGTGATATAACCATAGTAAGTGAACGTTGGCATTTTTATAGCTATAATTTTCAAGAGCAATGCCAAATTCTTCTTTGGCAGCTGAATATTATCTTCCTATATTCTTCCCACTTCCTAGTTACATTTATAATATTTGTAGTAATCTATAATGGTATACTTTTAAAATGGAAGTAAGTTATGTAGAGGCAATGTTGCATGAAGTTAGGGAGCTATTGGAATATAGAAATTTAGTTGATGACATAGATGAGAATTTACTAGTTTTAAAAGTACTATCTTTTTTTAGTATCTGGACTTTGGTTTCTTGGGAGGAAGAAGGCAGAAATGGTTTCCTAACTATGAAGTACAATTGTTTATATTTTAAGGAGCATTATTACTGTTATGGATTGCCTTAGGCAGCCCATCAAAGGAAGCTCTCTCTCTCTCTCTCTCTCTCTCT
>PVHP010009802.1:0-47367 GCA_004024765.1 Zapus hudsonius | reverse complement strand
ACCTCCCTTTTCAGAAGCAAAGTCATATAACTTCTCTGGTCCAAAGAAAGAAAGTAAAATTCTTAAATTCTATGTAAAGGAAGAGAGGGGATGTACTAGGGAGGAAAGGAGAGAAGGAGGAGGAAAAGGGAAGAGATGAGGAAGAGGATGGAAAGAGAAAAGGAAGGGATAGGGAATGGAAAAAGAAATAAGAAAGACACAAAGAAAATGCAAATACTGGCTAAATTGTTAAGATTTTAAAGTTTTCTCTTTCTTAAACTAATATAAAAAATCTTGGAGCAGTGGTAGCAGTGGCTTGTTTCAACAAGGGCATGCATAGCACGAATGACCAGGGTCAAAGGCAGGACTCTGGGTATTAACTTCCTCTGTTCTGGAAAGCAGCTAATATGAATATAGAAGGAGCAAATGTGTTTGTCAAAGCTTGGAGGCAGTTTGGGCTGGGGCTTAGGAATGTTGGGGTTAAAGGTTGGGAAAGGTAAATGTCAAGTACAAAATCAAATTCAGTTTGCATTGTATTAGTCATCCTTTTTCCTTAACATTGTATGAAGAGATAGTTAACCAACATCAAGAGGAACTCAAAAAAGAAAGACCAGAAAATGTCCTAAGCAGTTGTCTCCTAGAGCTGGTGGAAAGCAGACATGGATTTTAGAGTACTTCAGGCCATGACCTTGGGTGTCATATTTTTTCCATTCTAACGCTTTGACTCCAGGCACCTTCTTCACCAATTTCTCTAATTCTGTTACATAGAAGATAGTTCTGATTCTGAGTCTCCAAACCCAGAATGACAATTATGAGAGCACAAAGGAGATATGGAAGCTGAAAGAGTATCAAGGAGTCAAGTAGGATCTGAGCCTAGTGATCAAGAACAGCTCTTGGTCTTCCACTAAGCAAAATAGACCTGTGCTAGGTACATGATTAGAGTTGTCAGGTGCAGCAAAAAGTATAGGACACACCTATATATGCTACAATGTGGAAACATGCTAAGTAGAAGAAGCAGGTCACAGAAAACCATATATTACATGCCAATGAAGCATCCAGAAAGGGAGAATCTATTAAGATAGAAAATGAACTAATGATAGCCCAGAATGATGGAGCCAGGATGTAGAGTAATTGATAACACTGGGCTTCCTTTTGAGTTGATAAAATGATTTCAAGTTAGGTTGTGGTATTGATTGTGAAACTCTTAGATGTACAGTATTGAGTTATTTAACAACAAGTTATTGACAAGTTACAGTAGTGAGTTTACAAGTTTACAAGTTTATAGTAGTGAGTTACTTATTTGCTAAAAAATGTGTCATTAGGGGATTTCATCTTTGTATAAACACCACAGTATGTGCTTTGACAAAAATAGCAAGAATATCTATAGTTAATATGCTCTTATGGGAACCACTGCCTTATATTGGGCCATTTGTTCATTGAAGCACTATTTTGAGGGGTACTTACTAAAACCTAGCGACACTTGCAAATCCTGACAGCCTTGTGTTTAATTCCCCAATATCAGTGCAAAATATGGTGGAAACATTTGGGATTTGTTTGCAGTATCAAGACACACACACACACACACACACACACACACACATAAAAAAAAACTTAAAAAGAACAAAAATTAAAAATCAAGATAATTTCAATTACTATTCTGTTGATACACTGGTAGAGTAGTTTTTTAAAAATCAAAATATATCAAGAACTATTTTATATATTAGAATTTAGCTGAGATTTTTGAGGGTATCAAAATACAATTTACCAGGGACAATATCTTCTTGATTTTTCCTATTTTACAAATGGAAAGCTACATTGCACTAAATAGCTCTGCATTTAATAACTGAGCCAGTTAGGATTAGAATATTTTTGGGTTCTGTGGTGAAGTATTTAACAAAACTTTAGCTCTTGGATTAAATGCTTCAAAGAGTAGGTGCTAAATTAACTTCTTTACACTATAATAGCTCAATTCTACCACAGTGATGTTGGTATTTTAAAACTATAGATTAAATAAAATTTAATTCAATTTAAATTGACAAATTATATATAAGCTCAGAATCTACATCTTCCATTTGAATAATTTCAGCACTTACATGGCACACACTAGACAATTATTTCAAACACTTTTCTCTTCCTATTTACCCCTCGATTTTAAAGAAGTCAAATATGTAGGCCACCTATATTTCAGATAGGGGGCTAATAACCAGAATTTTCAAAGACTGCAAAAACTAAATACCAAAAAACTTTTTCAATCGCCAAATGGGCTAATGAAATTAGCAAAAAGTTCACAAAAACAGAAACACAAGGGAGGGCAGCGGGGAATTGGGGATAACAACTCATTGTTTGCCCACTAAATGTTGTAACTCATTATGGACAATAAATTATTAAAAAAAAAAAAAAAAAAAAAAAAAAAAAAAAAAAAAAAAAAAAAAAAAAAAAAAAAAAAAAAAAAAAAAAGAAACACAAATGGCCAAAAATACTTAAGAAAATGCTCAAACTCCCCTAGACATCAGAAATTGAAAATAAAAAGAACTTTGACATTCCATCTTACCCCAGTCAAAATGGCTACAAGACAGATAATAAATAATATCAAGAATACAGATAATAAATACTGACAAAGATGTGAGGAAAGAGGAACTCTCTTCAACTGTTGGTGGGAGTGCAAACTAGTACAGCCACTATGAAACCAGCATAGACATATCTCAAAAAGTTAGAAACAGAGCTGTCATACTATCTAGTCATACTGCTCCTGGGAATATAATGGAAAGACTCCACATCTTACTACAAAATAGTTGTGCATCTATTTTTATTTCAGCTCTATTTTACAATGGCTAAAAATTAGGAACAGCCTAGATGCCCAGTGACAGATGTATGGATAATAAAAATGTGCTGCATATACTAAATGGAATTCCACTTAGCAGTATGGAAAAATGAAAATTTTAGGAAAATGGATGAATCTACAAAATAATCATATTAAGTGAAGTGACTAAAAATCAGAGCAAACCTTTATGCTCTCTCCAATATATGCTCTTAGCTTATAATATCTATATGTATATAGAGGGAGCAAATGGGGATAAATCTATAAAGATAAAATCATAGCTAAAGTGTATTTACAGAGATAAACTGGAAAAGTGGAGGGTGATAGATGACAAAAGCATACATGTATTATGTAAACAGAAAGAGGGAGAATACAAGGGGAATGGGAACTTGGGAAAGGGAGAAGGAAGATAGGAGGGAGATAGAATTAATAAGAACAAGTTGTATTTGAAAATGCCAAAATAAATAAGCAAACAAATAAAGATAAAAATGTTTACAAAGAAACAACCTGGTGTAGTCAAACTTCTTGTTGCTGCAGAAAAGAACCTAACCAAAGCTGTTTGGGAGGAATAAATTTATTTGGCTTATGGACTTGAGGGGAGACTCCATCTTGGCAGGGAAAACGATGGCATGAGCAGAGGGGTGGACATCACCTCCACCACAGCATTGCACACAGTGGCAGGAAGGTGTGCCAAACACTGGCAAGGGGAAGCTGGTTTATAACACCCACAAGCCAGCCCCCAACAACACAGCTCTAGCAAGGTTCTAATTCCCAAACTGCCATCATCTGGGGATCAATCATTCAGAACATATTCATTTGTTTGTGGGGGACACCTGGATCAAAGCATGACACAACCTAAGGGAAAAGGGGGTTAATTTGTCTCATAATTTGAGGCTACCATCTATCATCATAGGGAAGGCATGGTGGCAAGACCATGAAGCAGCTGATATTTATAGTTAGGAAGTAGAGAGAGATGAATGCAGGTACTCAGTACCGTTTCTACTTTTTATTCATACTAGGACCCTAGCCCAAGGACTGGGGCTACCTGATTTCAGGGTGGGTCTTCCATCCTGAGTCAAATCTCTCTGTAAATGCTCTTCACAGATATACCCAGAAATATGTCTCCTGGATAATTGTAAATCCAGTCAGACTGACAGGAAGATTAATCATTATGATATCATACACTACAATTTTTCTTTTCACCAGAGGAAACAGGTTATTAATACCTATAAAACCAGGTCAGAGAACAAATTTTACATGGCCTACAAGTGGTTTGGAGAACATATCTTCTAGTATTGTTTCTGGTTCTGACTTCCACAAAAGTCAAGGTTCAGAAGAGAAGGAAATTAAGGCTGTAGATTAAGATCTATTTTAAGGAGTCGCCTTTACCTAATTGTAGGAGGAGCTGGAGGAGTCTTTGCATGGCTAGTAAGAAAAGTTAGATATGAGATGGGGTCAGCAAAGTCTAGTCCATGAGGTTGAACTGAAATCTATGCCTGTCTCACCGCCTCCAACCCGGACAACACAGATCACATGTAGTAGCTATGTGGCCTCTATGACAGAGCTGGCACAGCTTGTCACAGGACTCAGAGTTGCAGAAGGTAGAGATCTAGTGGGCAAGGGGGAAGCATCCAGCCTGGCTACTAGGCCATGGGATAGTTTTTGTGAATTGACACACCACCTGCAGCCAGCACTGGCCTCTGAAACATAAAAGTATGGCTAAAGCTTTACTTTTTCACACATGTAAAATTCTTGTGGTCAACTTTAACTCAGAAACACGAGAAGAGAATGCTGGCAATGTAGTGATCAAGTTAGCAAGGTTATTCAATACAAGTCACCGTAACAGCAAAGAATGTCTCCTATTACTAGAGATCTTAAATGCTAATAAACAACCAATCAATGTGTGTTGGTATCACCACAGACTTCTGAGATGAGCATGTGTATTATCCCCATTTCACAAATAAAGAAACTAAGGCAGAAACAGATACCTGTGTGTCTGTGTGTATTTACTTTTTTATATGAACCAAGAAATGCTGGAGCCAAGCATGGTGACAAAGACCTTGACATTCACTGCTAGATAATTTTGTTTATTCTACATGCAGCCTGCCCCAAACATTCAAAGTGATCTTTTTTTTTCAGGTGGTACCACAAATTTTAAAAACTTATTGTATTTGTTCTCTTTTTATTTTTAGTTTTTTCTAAGAGAGGCCTTAGGTATCCCAGGTAGTCTTTGAACCGCTGAGTTTTCTGCCTCCAGGTGCTGGGATTACAAGCATGTTCCACCCACACCTGGCTGTTGTATTTATTTTTATTTTCTGTGGTGTTTTTTTGATAACAACCCTTCCTAACCAGATAAAACAGCTCTTTGAACAGATAACATGAGCTATTTTTTATATGTTCGGTTTAGCTGCTAATAGCACTCTACATTCAGCTGGCACTTTGTAAATTCTTGTTTTGTTGACTTGGCTCCTTTGACCTTCAGAACAAGGTGAGTGGACCACAATGTGTGGTCTCTGTGACAAAGCAGCGTTATGTCTGAAAGAGCTTTTTCTAAATGCTTTCTGTGAAGTCTTTGAAGAGATGTGGAGCCCCTTCAACAATTCAGCTATGCGCTGATCTCTTGATAATCATATAAGCCAGACAAGTCAGGGCAAGAGAGCAGCTGGGGGAAAATGAGGGGTCACCTCTTAGGCTGGCCAGATGCAGCAAACGTCTAATTTTGCTCTGAAGAAGGATCATTTCAAGGGAATTATGAAACAAATTCCTGGAGCACATTCAGCCAATGTTAGGTACAAGAGTCTTGAAACTTGAGGGCTACATCTGGTGCTTGCTGTAGGCAGCAGAATGAAAAGCCCCTTTGTTGACTTTGACTTAGATTTCACATACAGCACACAGAAAAGGGAAGGTAGTTCAAGACTCTGGGGAAAGAGGCCCCACCCACCTCACATCAGTTTGGCATTAGCTGTTACTGACTCCTGTGTAACACTGCTCAGTGGGTGGGTGCTTGAATTTCCTTTCCTTCTTTTAAATGTCCTTGCAGCTAGATCTGCAGTGTTTCCTCAAATATGTGAGGGGAAGGGAGCGGTGACTTCCTAAAGGAAAGAATTCATATTTATAGACTGACATGTACTTTTACAAAGCTTTACTAGGAAAATGCACTTAAAAAATAGTCATTTAAACAACAGAAAAATACAAAAGTGCATCTTAAACCGTGATCAGTTTATATTATAAAATCTATTAAACAATGAAAAAGAAATGGACAATTTTTAAAAAATATTTTTATTTATTTACACACAGGAACAGAGAAGAGAGAGAGAGAATGCAAATAAATTACAGATGTGTGTGCCACTTTGTGCATCTAGTTTACATGGGGAATCCAACCCAGGTTGTCAGGTTTTGCAGACAAGCGCTTTAACCACTGAGCATCTTTGGCCCAAATAGTTTTGTTTTAAAGAAAGACCAAAAAAAAAAAAACTTCTTGATTTCAGAAAAATCTGTCTGTATCCTGCTTTATTTTGGATTTTCTTCCTTTAGGCTCAAATATCAGCAGGGGCCAACAAGTTCTCTTTGGAATAAGAGCCAGCATGATAATTCAACCCAGGTAGAGACAACAAACCTGGGAGAAGGGCCTGTCAGTCTGGTGGGAAGGAGAAAGGGTGCCAAGAGACACAATTCACACTATTTGGTCATATATTGATAGGGCATCATAGGGAGCACTGGAGTCACCCAGCCCAGCTGACCATATGCAGCAGAAGAGGTGGGCAGGAATCCATGTGCCCAGCATGCTGCCTGCGTGAGTGATCCTGCAACAAGCTTGTACCATGGCATTACTTCACATATGAGCAGACAAAGCTCTATAGAAATAACTGACTCTGAACAGCAGCCAATTCAAGGAGAACCCACTTGAGACACTGTCACCTGAACTAGGTGTGGCCAGAGTCACTACTGCCTCTGTGATGGGCTGCATGCAGCTCTAAGACAGACCCAACACCCCCATTCCCTGTTACTTGCTTAATGAAATCCATTGACACAGAACCTTTATGTCACAATTTCAGACAAAATACATACTCTCAGAAAAACAAGAGATTGCCATACTTATACCCAATTCTCAGGAGCTGTGATCATGGGTCATGATCGGTTTCTGAGTACATTTCTCCATGGGAGGAAGAGGTGTCAGCAAATTACAAGGACCCAAAAGTCTGCCATGAATGGAGGGAAAGACACAGATCAAAGATTCATGAATGGTTAGAGCTGGGAATTTTGTTTCCTAATTTTACTATGAATATTTTCAAATATTCACAAGATTTAACAAAGTGTGCTCTATCATGTACTTGTAATAAAATGTAACAGTATATGCCATAAATACATATAATTGTATGTTAATTACAAAGGAAAAATCTATGCTTAGGGACAAATGCATGTCATTTCAGTAATCAGAGGACAGAGGCAGGAGGATCATCACTGTAAATATGGAGGCTATCCAGGGCTGCATGTTAAAAAAAGAACACAGTATCAGATATCCAAGTGTTTAAAACGACATAGAAAGTTTGACAAGGGAAAAGATTCACTGCAAGAAAGCTTAGAATTAACTCCAAGTCACAAAACCAGAAAAGAGGGTCTAGACTCAAGCATTCTGGGATCTCAGTCTGTTCCAGTCACAGTGCAAGGAATTTCACCATTAATTAGGATAATGTACACATAACACTTTTAGTCATAATTCTGGGTGCTCAAACTGCTTCAACATAATACACATTATTTCAATGTCATTCTACTGAGTGTTAAGGAAGGAGGACCAGTGACAGGAAAGGAGAGGTGTCACTACCAGAAAGCAGAGTTCAAAACATATGTAGTTGTTTTCTTCATGTCGAATATGACTCTGGAAGAAGAGTCACTGCACACAGGAAGTGCTCCTCCCAGCACATGCACTTCCTATTCCCTCAGCCCAGGCAGGGTCTTCACTACTGGCCAGTTCCCTCTGCAGTAAGCTTCTGTGCTACTGTCCTCTTTCTGGAATATTCCCCTTTTAATTTTTCCAATAGGGATGTCCCCAACCCCATGCCACCCAGGTCTTTCTCCTGTAGTTCTACTTTCACTGTGGGTTGTAATTTCCTGTGTGTTTATTGTTTCCCTTGAACCAGAGACTTCTCCATGACTAAAAAGTATGTGTCCTAACAGTTTTCCTATACTCTTATACTAACCTTCATCCCTGCCATTAGCTAACATGAAATACATGATATTGTTGTAGAATGACCAGATAAAGGATTTGAGTTTGTGCTTGGTATAATTAAAAGAAGCAGAGATTTTTGCTGTTTTAATTTACTTTATATATTCTTTTTATTTGTTTAATATATAGAAACTTTGTTTATACAAGTCATGTATTGGTACTGTTTCCCTCCACCCTGCCCACTTTCCACTGAGGCCCCTCCTCAGTGGGGTTGCTGGTATGCTCCGTGGAATAGAGGGTTTTGAGTTCTTTGAGCAGCAGACAGTTGGTGGGGGGGGAGGGCGAATGCCTCTGGATATTCCCCCCACCATAGATCTTACACCCTTTCTGCCCCCTCTTCTGCAAAGTTCCATAAGCCATGGTGTGTGACTTTTAAGCCTCTTTAATGTTGAGCTCTTAGCAGCCTCTGGATTTCTGCTTTGGTACACTTGAGTGTCCTTCCTTTGTGTCTGTCTCCATCACCCTGGTGCAGGTTGTCAGGATCTCACTCTTGCTCCTCTCACCACTGCCTCTGTGGTTTCACCTGGGTTCCTCTCCTGCCAGGGACTTAGCTATCATTTCTGGTGGTGTTGGTAGAATTAAGTTGTCCACAGTTTTTGCTGCCTTCTGAAATTTTTTATATTTTGTATTTAATTTTTTAAATTTATATTTTACATCTTAAAATATAAATATCAATTATTTTATATTTTATTTTGATGTTTGTTTTCGAAGGTGAGAAGCAAGTGAGAGAATTTTGTATTGAGGGAGAGAAGAAGCAGACTTTGCTGTAGTTAAGACAGAGACTTAAGTAGGTTGGAAGACAGCCCAATGGAATGTTTGCAGAGCTAATAACCCAGTCTTGGGGACAGAGAGTATGGAATTTTTCAAACAAAGGGTTCATTGAGCTATGTGCCATAGTAAGCATGAAAGGGTGGTGTAAGAGAATAGGTGGAGAGAAGTGCCAGGGGCATGAGTAGAAAATGGACCTAGTCCCAGCACTGCCTAGGAAGCAGCAGGAAGTCAGAACTCTATGCTTGGCCTGAGCAGGTCTCTTCTAGGATCCATAGGATGAGGCCTAGCTTCTAGAGTGCCAAAGAGAGGGATTTAAACCATGGATGCTAAGCCAACACTTCCTACCCACATCCTACATTTCTACAATTTTCAACCAGTGTCCTCTTAGTGAGGGCCAAGAGATATCCTTTTCTTTTCTTTTTTATTAAGTAGAAACTTTGTATGGACACATCATGTGTTGGTACCACCATTTCCTTCCTCCCTGCACCCATTCCATTCTCTCTTCAGTGGGATTGCTTGCATTCACCATGGAGTTGTGGATAATCAGTTGTGAGAGCAGCAGTCAATCATTATGGGTGATGGCAATGCCTCTGGATACTCCTTCCCACCCTGCCTCTTACAATCTTTCTGCCCCCTCTTTCACAGAATTTCCTGAGCTGTGTGGATATCCATTTTTATAAGATACATTTATGTTTTCGGTTTTGCCAAGAGAGTTTATATTTATGAGGGTTACAAATTTTAGCCATTCATATCCCATGTACACTGTTGTCACACTCAAAACTTAAGACAGCAGGTGGACTGAAAGAGAAGTGTCCCTGTGATGATCAATACAGACTAAAGACCAAAGCCAGTTAGGACACCACATGTATAATTGAAGCCCATGAGCTGGTTGATCTTTGCAAACATTGGCTTCTCCGAGCTACCTACACAAAAAAAGAAAGAAAGAAACCCTCTAGATACAACTACAGATAAAGGTTGAAAGGTTGACTGAGAATTCTTTCTTCCACTCTGATGTAAATAAATAAGCTAAAGAAAAAAAGTAACATTCCTTATATTGCCCAGTATGTAAGTAAAGGTTTATTGAGATATAGACCTGCTACAAATATTTAGACAATTTTACTTTTCCCACCCTTTATTAGAAAAAGATATTTTTATTTCCTTATTAGTGAAAAAAAAGAAAAGACAATTTTTGTAGTCACAGAATCTCATTAAGCCCTATTTGGTGAAAGATGCATATGCCTTTGTGCTAATGGGAGCTCTGCAAGGAATTATATCTCCACAAGGATGCAGAAGAGCCCCCGACTTGGGGACCTCAACCTTAGGTGTTTGTCCAAATTACCAAAGAGTTGAAAAGATGGACACAGAGAAGGCTAAATTGTGAGAATTTATTAAGAATGGGATGAAAATTGAGCCGGGCATGGTGGCGCACGCCTTTAATCCCAGCACTCAGGAGGCAAATAGGAGGATCACCATGAGTTCAAGGCCACCCTGAGACTCCATAGTGAATTCCAGGTCAGCTGGGTTAGAGAGAGACCCTACCTCTTAAAAAAAAAAAAAAGAATAGGGTGAAAATAAAAGAGCAGAAAAAAACAGGAAAGAAGAATTCCTCCCCACTCCCAGCATTGCTGGAATAGAAAAGGAAAAGACCAAGAAAGAATATCCCTCACACAAAAAATAGAATTTCTCTCCAAAGAGGAAGCCTGAAAGAAGGAACTGATCTCACACACATGACTCGGGCCCATTTACACAAGTCAGGCATCCTATTAGAATGAGCCTCATCACCAGGTTCAGGTATATAAGGAGGAACCTGATTGATTTGCAGTCCCAAGACAAATGTTGATTCCAGGGAGGGTCAGCCCACTGTGCTAAGACTATGAAACTAAGAAAGAAATAGGAAGCTGTTGCTGAAGGAAGCCTAGGAGGTTGCTGCTTTCAGCCACCTTAGATGGAACTGAATCAGAAATCTAGTTCCATAGTTGCTTCTTTGGGCCAGCCCCTAGCTAATTATCTATTAGAGAAAGTTGCCTTGCTCCTAATCCATATCAATCCCCACTCCTGAGAGGAAGCTCGCATTGCTGTTAGGGAAATGGGACAAAGAGGGCTCTAACTTCTTTAAGCTGAATAAGATAGCAGAGTGTGGTAGTTAGAACTTCCCGGGAGGGAATCTATCTAAAGACCCATCATGGAGAGACTTTTGCATTTATTGTGAACCAGGGTCACGTCTCCTCACCATTTGTATGTAGGTCTTTTACTTTGAACCTAGAGTAATACTTGCAAAGGATAAACAGATAAAACACTATGATCATCACCAAGATAATAAGAGAGGATCTTGTCCTGTTGGAAGGAGGCATAAGTCATTGTTAGAGCTTAAGCATGTGACCAAAACAAGTGGATATCTATATTTAGCATCAAACAGGGAAGCCCATACACTTGAATATGTGCTTAGATTATAATATTCTTTGCTTTTACTTTCTTGCTTAGTGTTTAAGACCATGTATGTGGTAAAAATTTAATTATATATTGCATTTTTGAATGTCAGTTGTGGCTTTGTAGAAGCAACTATTAGGGATCTGAGAAGAACTCTGGCTATCTCAGCATTTCTATCATCTCCTCAGCTGAGTCAGGGCTGTGCTGACCACGTGGCTTCCCTTGGAAGCATTCTTCTTTTGTGACTCTCCTCTTGTAGACTATAAAATGAAGGTCAATCTCTAGATCTCCATATCCCTCCTGATCAAGAAGACAGGTGACTTACCAGAGTCGTAAGACACACTAGCATCCTGTTATCTATTCGACCTAGGAACAGGGACCAAAATATTTGTTGCCCTTTTAGCTCAGATGTCTCAAATTGACTTTGGCTTCTCCATAAGTTTATTAAACACTCAGAAAGACAGTTACACCAATCTTAAATATGTGTACACAAAGCATGTATAATCACCTTTGTCATTAACAAAATAGATCTAACTAAACATAGTACAAATGCTTAAAAGGAATGCCAACATCTAGACATTGTCTTTGTCAGAAAAAGGCAGTTAAGGTAGCTTAAAGTCTTGGTCTCTGTGTTTTAAATCAATTATTATTAATCATTGTACTTTGTAGATGAGCATACCAATTACTCATGGAAGGCTGGAAGCAGAGACAATTTAATCTTGGATTTTAGCAACAGTATAGCTGACCATTGTTTGAGCATGGGACTGTATCCTGGGGAAGGAGATATGTCTTCAGAGTTAATTTACTTTTAAGCAATAGGAGCTTAAGATATCAGTGCTAAAACCATAACTCAAGTAAAATTTTGTCTAAGACTACTTGATTTCACATAGTTTAATCAGAGTTACACATATAATAAGCTAAAATTGCTTGGTTTTAAAATAACCCTTTTTTTCACTAAGTTGGGCAAATAAATTTGTTTTGAAAGTGAAAACATGGCTGCATAAACCATGTTCTTTGCTTAATCCTGAAAGAGAAATCTATAGCAATTAATCTTATGTATATTACAGCTACTTCACTTAACACAAAGCAATTTTATGTTTTACCCATGACTACTGAAAATATTTGAATATTAGGTAAGATATCCGACAGTATATGTCTAAATGGTGCTAACATTGTACATGACATATTGCATGTTATAACTTGAAGTTAGCTCACTTTGACTCAGGAATTGGGGAAGGAGTCCCTTAACATGTCTTTAACACGGAGGTTATTTTATAACATGGCTCTTTAGCTCTTTTAAGAACAAAAGTCACAGTGACAAACTACATCATCTCCTTTATAAATTTTAAATGATAAACTTAATGATGACAATTTGGTAGAATTAACATGAATGAGAGAGGAAATTAACTAACATAACCATATAAAAGAAAAATCAGTAATTAATGAATAAAGCTAAACCTTAATATTCCCAGTAGTGAAAAGCTTGACAGATAAAGGAACATAGATAATTTGATTAAACACTTGAAAGTCAGTTTTTCTATCTGTTATTAGGAGCAAAGTACTATCAATGACCTGAAGTTTTAACCTTGACATAAATAAATTTATGACCAACATGCTATCTTGTAAGTAAGTGCCTTTAACTGCTGCACCATCCCTCCAGCCTGACATGATGTCTTGAAACAAGTTCAGGTTACCTGTTTAAGCCTGGTGTAAGCCTTAAGCAAGCCCCATGGTTGTCCTTTGTATTTTAAGAGCTTTGTACTCATTTATTCTTCTATGAAAAATCTAAGAACTATATTCAAACTAGAAATAATGAAACTTCAGTGACCTGACAGAGAGATGCTTTTTGAGTAATCAAAACCAAGAGGAAAAACACAAAGAACCAAAACTCGGAGCTATTTGTTCTCCCTCCTTGTCACTGAGCCAGGAGGCCATGTCTGTCTCAAGAGAAGAGAGTCTTCAGCATGGGTCTAAGATAAGTGCACTTGACCCTGAACTCACTTCCAGCTTTAACACATTTAAACAACACATGACAGTCTACTTTACATTATCATGAGCAAGAAAAAGTGGTAGAACAAAGAACCAAACATCTTAGAATGTTGATCTTATAACTGTAGTCTTAAACACAAAGGCCTTTGAGTAGAAGAAATGGCAAAATGATTAGTCTCTTATGATTTATAAGAAATCATAGATTTATTTAAGCTTTTAGAATCAAAGGAAACTCCATTTCTCAGGATGTATATTTTTGGGTTTGTGACCTTCTCTGTGGGTTTCACATTTGTGCAGTGAGTCTGACTCTCACTTTGAAAACGGGAGGAGGAATCATCTTCTGTCATGTGTTTCCCCCTAATACTCCAAGTCATCCCATGGGGCAGTGTCCACTGACACATTCCTGGCAAATGCCAAAGACGAATGTAAGAAAAACTGAAAGGAGGCTATCTAGGACACTGATGCCTGGAATTTTCCTGCCCTTCTTTGAGACTCCCTTTGTTTATATCATTGGGTCTGTGCCACTATATGGAATAACTGTAGGGTCTAAAATGGTAAAATCAGATTTGGGGCTCATTTGTGCTTATGATTTAGTAACACACTAAAGTGATGGGTGTCTAGCCTAAAAACCATTTTACTTTAGCTCCCTCTAGAAAGAAATTTAATCTAGACTGATATGGGCTTCACATTTTTACATTTACATATTTTTTAATCCCTGTCACTGTTTAAATTATTTTTCTTTCCTACAGTTCATATTTATATATGCCTCTAGGCTTTACATCTGTTCAATTTATTCAGACCTTTTCCACATGCTCTTCTACTTTATCATTTATCATTTCGATCTCAGTGTAAATTTAAAGAACCAGCAACAAAAAATTTTTTATCTGACATCTTTAACTTTTATCTATTAGAGCCATTATGAAAACCATTCTTTATCAAACATTCCATTGATTCTCTATAGACAATTCAGCTTTTAGCTTTCAAAATTCCCTTTCCATTCTAATAATTTATTATAATCAGCTTAGCAAAAGGATGCAAAATTCACCATTTTATCATGTTTATGTCATCAAGCTTCTTTAAAAAGACAAGTATCTAACAATAGTATCCCAGGGCAATGACAACCAGATTTGACATAATATTTACCCATTATACATGTATATAGACCTTTCCACCTATTGATTTTTGGAACTTTCTATTCTGTAAATTTTCTGAAACACATTTTTAAAAATCATGAAGATAAGTTAAAACAATTAAAACATGAAATAACATTAAAACTCAGAGCACTGGGAAACTCGCAGCTCTCTGTGGCACATATAGCATTGAGCAAACCTTAATCTAAGACTTGATAACAGTCTGAGTTTAATTGGTACCCAGCCAGAGCCAGTGCAAACTAGCATCAAACTGCACCTTGTCATGCTGAGTGACCAGATTCTTCCCAGATATGATCTGGAGGACTGTGGGCAAAGATCAGCCCTAGGTGCACATGAAAACAGAATGGGTCATGTGAGCTGAAAGGCATGCTCCTGCCAAGTCTGGTGGCTATGGAGAAAAGAGGACCATATGGAAAAGAAAAAAAGAAGCATTCATTTGCTTTTTTTCTGACTCTCCAATGTCAGAGAGGCAGAGGTTGCTTGACTCCTTTGGGTTGTCCCACCCACCCCTCACTGCCAGGTAAGGTCATGCAGCAGGCTCCACCCAATCTGGGCTGAGTGGCTGTGGGCAAAGGGCAGCCAGAGGAAGTTGGAGGAGTCATCAGCTGGTGTGTTCCTCTTGAGCCTAGGTGTTGTAGCTACCTTCTAGTTGCTGGAAGAAAACACCTGACCAAAAGCATCTGAGAGGAGGAAAGAATTTATTTCAGTGGACCATCTCAAGGGGAAGCCACATAAAGATAAGGGAAAGCATGGCACGAGCAGAAGATGGATGTCACCACCTTGTCACAGCAGGTGGAAAACATCAGCAGGAGAGTGAGTCAACTAATCCTGGCAAGCTAGGGACTCATAAACCTCAAGGTGCATCCGCAGCAGCACACATCCTCTAGCAATGCTCCATCTCCCAAGTTGCTATCAGCTAAGGACCAAGCATTTAGAGGGATGTGTGAAATTTGGGGTTCAGGGAGTATCCCCCAGATTTATAAATTCTAAGTTTCAGGGATTTTCCTAATCTTTAATGAAGAATAATAAAGATGGAACCAAGAAGAACAACTTATGAATTATTGAATTTATTTGAGGAGAAATTACAATTTGTGTTTTTTTTAAAGGGAAATGAGACCAGGCAAGGAAGAATGGAGCAGTTTCAGGTGGGAAACATACCTCCAAGAGATGGAGGTTAATGAGAAATTGAAGCTTAGACAGTAGAGTTAGAATGAAGCCAGGAACCCGTGAGAGCTAGAGAAACGGAGGCTTACAAAGTGAATTTCAGAAGGGGTCACAAATACGTAGAAAGCCAAATCAACGGGGGTTTAGAAGGTGAGGTTCAAAGGGGCTGCAAACACACAGAGCACCCATGTGGTAGACCCCGAATGGCAATCCACACATAGTAAATTCAGAGACCGTGAAACAGAGCAGGGAGATTTAGATTAAAGAGGGGAACACACTTAACATCAGGGTAAGTGGGGGAAGAAGATACTACACATGTCTGATCCAGTGTAGGAATCCTCACATGATAAATTGGAAGCCAACAGTCAGAGCAGAGAGACCAGAATTAAAGAGACACTAAAAGACAGGGTTAGGTCTCCTTTCCCCTCCCAGCCAGGTGGCGAGTGGGGCTGGGAATTGAGACTCATGTGGGGGAAGCTCAGAGCACACCAGACACAGATGAGAGGGTCCTGGAAAGAAGCGTGTATCACCCCCCACCCAGGCTGCCACCTTTATAGGGTTTATTTAGGTAGGTGGGGAAGGATCTGATTTGTTGTTTGATCTGGAAGATGGATCATAGAGTCCACTCATATCTGGGTGGGGCTGGAATCAGTAGGGTGTGTCACAGATCAATGACAGGCATGAGCTCTAATCAAAGTTAGGAGTGTTCATTCTTGTGTCATGAGAAATCAGGTGATCAGCATCTTCTGGTCTCCTGTGGGTCTTTATCCCTAGCTGAGACCTGCCTAGCTTTCTCCTATTCTGTCTCAAGAGCACCTGAGTATATGGGAGCCATCTGAACCAAACCACCACATCATGGAAACAAAGATTAAATTTAAAACAAAAGAGAGAGAGAGTTAACTGTTCCTTTTCCCCTGATATGGGAGTAGCAAAGGGCCAATTGGCCTTTTGAAACATTCCACCCCAATATCTTGGGCTGATGTGGCATTTAGGCTCCACCCAAGCGTGGTTATGAAGCCATACAGCTGCAGGGACGATGAGCAGATCACATGGTTGTCACCATGTTGGCAAGTTCATGTGACCACCAGCTTTCAGAGACAATTTAAGCATGTGAGGAAACATACCATTTCTCTGTATGCTCAGGTGAAGTCTGAGGCCTCTTAGCAAAAAGATTAAGCAGTTTCAAAGTGGCTGATATTCCAGACAAGAGATGTATGAACACCTTGTGCTTCTCCTATAAAGTGTAGTGATGAGGCTAATGCAGTTTTAATGCTCAGGGAAGAAAGAAAAAACAAGTCAGGCAATTCTCTTGCCCCACAACCAGACAGACCTCAAGGGCAGTAACACAGAAACATCTTAAAAATAACAACTTTCTCTTAAGATGAATTTAATAAGGGGTCTAGTCGCCCCACCAAACTGTACTATCAAATTGTTTTATTTTCCTTTCAACAGGCCCAAGCATTCCACTCTGCAGCTGGGAAAGTATGAATTATAATTTCAATTGCCTAAGGCCTGCCATCACCATGGTAGTCCTTGAGGTAGGTGGGCAATGCTGGTGTGAATTAGAATTTTCTATATCTCCAGGGCAGCAGTAGGTGAGCCATGCTTACTGGGACTTGACACCTGGGGAAAATTCCTTTGACTTCTGCTGTCTGCCACCCACCAATTGCTGTCAGGAGCTTAAACAAGCATGCAAGGTGTTTTTAGTTGTTTCTGTTTGTTGTTTATTTTTTTGAGGTAGGTCTCTTTCTAGCTCAGGCTGACCTGGAATTCACTATGTACACTATGTAGTTTCAGGGTTACCTCAAACTCACAGAGATCCTCCGACCTCTATGTCTCAAGCACTGGGATTAAAGGTGTGAGCCACCACACCAGGAAAGCATAGTTTTGAGTCATAGGATTGTAGGAGACATGTGTGCACACACACAAAACAAAGAACACTCCTTGCCTTACTCTGTCTCGTATTTCTTCACAAACAACACAAATAAGAACCGTTGCATGATTGAAGCTCTGGGAGGGATTAGATCTCCATAACAGTGAAGGAGACCCCAGGCTCTTGAAGCCCAACTTCAAGTCCTTGTCCATGTTATCAAAGAATTGAAAAACACAGGAACAGAGAAGGATAGGTTATAAGAATTTATTAAGGATAAGGTAAAAATAGGAGAGCAAGGAAAAAGCAGGAAAGAATTCCTCCCCACTTACAGCATTGCTGGGAAGGGAGAGGAAAAGACCAGGAAGAAATTCCTCAGATGGGGAATTGAATCTCTCTGGAGAATAAGCCTGAGGAAAAGGAGGAGCTCATCCAAATGGTTCAGGTCCATTTATTTGAATTAGGCATCCAATTAGAATGAGCCTCATCACCAAGCTCGGTGTGGATGAAGGAACATTGTTGGTTAGTAGGTGGTTAGTGAGCCCAAGAGGACCACTGGTTCCAAGAAGGGCCAGCCTAAAGGTGTTAAACCCATCAAAATGGGGAAGAAACAAGAAGCCATTGCTCCTGCCAAGGAAGGATTAAGAGGTTGCTGCTTTCAGCCATCTTGGATGAGACTGAGCCACATGCTAGTTTTAGTTTCATCGTATTTCTTTGGACCAACCCCTAGCTCACTATTAGCATCATGTGTGCGTCGTGCGCACGCACGCACGCGCGCACACACACACACACACACACACAGAGCCAAATCTTTACATACTGTATAAACCAAGCCTCCTGTTTCTTCCTACAGTAAAAAAATAAGTTCATATTCTACATGTATTCCATTATCTATAATATTTATTTACTCTTAGGTTAGCTTTGCTTTTTTATTTTTATTTTTTAGAGAATGTGAGTATATTGTGTTTCATTATCTATTCATTTTAAAATACTTTTAAATACTAGGCTATCCATGGTTCGCTACCACAAAGACTGATCCAGACGGCCCACAGAGTTGGATATCCAGCTGACTGGGGATGGGGAAGGGGGGCAATAAGGAATTGGGGATAACAACTCATTGTTGGCCCACTAAACAATGTAACTCATTATGGACAATAAAAAAATACTTTTAAAAGTAAAGATCACGTTCAAATAGCATGTTAAAACCTTTGCCAATGCTTTCTAGTCTCACTCTCCAGTGGTTACCACTGTTTATTGCTTTTATCTTTGCAGAAAACATGTCACTCACAAAAAGCAATGACAGAAGAGTTTATTAAGGGTGTATTTAGAAAAGAGTGAGCACGACTAAGAGACACTAACAAGGGACAGTGAAATATCCTTGGGTAGTATCAATCACCCCTTTATCTTTCTGTAGATCTGAAGGAGCAAGGGGAGGAAGTGGATAAGAACTCAGCAAGACCAGCCATTGGAGAAAAGGGCCCTAAACAGGCCATAGGCTCCAGCAGAGGGACACTATTACTGTCACTGGGGGCCTGATTAAGAAGAGGTAGAGAGTAAATGATTCTCTCTCTCTCTCTCTCTCTCTCTCTCTCTCTCTCTCTCTCTCTCTCTCTCTCTCTCTCTCTTGATTTCTTGCTTCTCATCTCTGGACAGTGTCTCCCTCGTGCTGTGGGAGTTTAGGAGAGAGACCCCACACAATGTTGCCAAGCTCCTCCTTAACGCCTCCCCAGTCAGAGCCTTGCCTCTGACAGGATCAAAATGGATATTATTAATTCTTGTTTCTTAAACATATATGTACTTCTTTCTTTTTTTTTTTCTTAAACATGTATGTACTTCTTTCTGGTGCTTTTTTTTTAAAATTCCACACCCCAGTACCCTAACAGCAGTTAGGGTTATTTCTTCAGAGGGGATATTGTGATGGGTCAGGCAGCTCCATAGACCCCTCCCCTTGAGTGGGAGATGTCTCTAACCAGAGCCCAAACCTAGGTGCTAAAACTGATTGGTCAGGTATGACCCAGCCACCTGTTACCCTGCCCACCTAGGTCAGGAAATACTGACTGAACACTTAATCCATTTTCTCTACCTCACATGGCAGGCCAGCAGAAGGACTTCTAAATCTCCAGGCCTTAGAAAGGTAAGGCCTTCCCCCACCCCTGCCTAATGGTTGGGGTGGGGAAAGGCTCAAGATTTTCCCACATGAGCCTTTCATTCTCATGATGGGAGCCCTCTGTTCTCTTAAACTCTCCATGTTTTTTCCCCACATTGGTGGCTGGAGAACTCTGTAACTCCCCATGTTCCCTTAAGTAATAGTCTCCCAGTATACCTTAATATCTTGTTGTCTATGATTTTAATTCTTTAACTTTGTATACAAGAATTTGGATACCCCTTAAATTTTGGGGTGCATTGGAGTTTTTGCTGGGCATTATCTAAATTCTAACCCCCAGCACACCCCTCCACACTGCAAGATGCACCTGGAAGTAAGAAAACTAGAACTATTTGGTGTAGCCCTGGGCAGTTTGGCTCCTTAGTGGAGAGCAGCAGAGAGGTGGGTGGGAAGAAACATGGCAGAAACCCAACAAGACAGCTTATGCACAGCCATGGTGACTCTCATTTCTGATCAAGATGCCCACAACATGTGTCATTTGAAGGTTTTCCTGGCTTTTTTCTTTGGGCAGAAGTAGTTTCCTGAATGTGTGTAGAATGACCATTTGATGGGGAGGGCTCTAGACAAGTTGGGGCAGATCTGAGCAACAGACATGGTTTTCAGGGACACTTAACATTCAGAGTCTGACTTATCCAAATCCAGATGGTGATAACTTAGATCCATCCTAGCACAGTGAAGCAGAGTCTTATGGATGAACATTTAACTCGTAATTAATGTATGACAAAACACAGAAGCATTTTTTCCTTTCTGCAAGTACAATGCTTAGACTAGTCTGATCATATTAGAACAAGAGTTGCAGAATTGTTCCACTGTAAGGCCTTTCCCAATTTGAACCATATTGTAATAACTAATGTTAGTTGCATAGCAGGAAACTCGGTCTATACCAATACTATGGCCAAGGAAATTTTGGGGTTGTATTTTTTGTTTTCAATTTTCAGTAATTTTTCTTTACTTTTGCTGATGGAAATGCTTATGATGGACTTACAGAGGGTAAGTGATTTATAAAAGGAGCTACAAATCTCTATGGTTGAGTTTTAGAAGTTAGGAGAACAATGCACCACAGAAAAATTACATTTTAGTAGAAATCCTCAATTTCAGCTATAGCTAGAGTAACACTGTTGTTGTCTATAATCTTCTGAAGAAGATAAGTTGAGTCCTGATTGTCTTATTCTGTCACCCACTGCGTAGTTCATAAAGAACAAACATTTGTTTCTCACAGTTACAAAGGCTAGGAAGTCTAAGGTCAAGGTTATTGAAAACCATATCTTCTGGAAGCAGAAGCACTATGTCCTCCCATAGCCAAATCTTTTCCAACAAGCCCCTCTATAAGAACAGCTAATACCATTAACAAGGGAGAAGCCATCATGGTACAATTATTCTTAAAGTCTTACCTCCTAATACCATCATATCAGCCCTTTTTTTTGTTTGTCTGTTTGAAATTTTCTTTTTATCATTTTTATTCAAGAGAATGAGAGACAGAGATAGAGATAGAGAGAATGGACATGCCAGGGCCTCCATCCACTGCAAGTGAACTCCAAACACATGTGCCACCTTGTGCATCTGGCTTTACGTGGGTGCTGGGGAACTGAATTCAGGCCCTTCTGCTTTATAGTCAAGTGCCTTAAACACTGAGCCATCTCTACAACCCAGCCCTTATGTTTTAATACCTGAATTTTGAAGGGAATACATTCAAGCCATAGCTAGTTCAGGACAAGATTCAAGATGGCAATTGAAGCAATGTGGGAGTAAGCTTGTCAGAAGTTACACTTAAGAGTAGCTACTTTCTGCTGGGCAGTGATTAGCAGAAGCATACAGTAAATGATAACCTTGAACATTTTGCAGTGCTAAGGCATAATGCAGCCTGCAGGAGCATAATTAGAACTTTCCTAACCCACTCTGCACTTCCTCCACTTCCTTGCCATAAGGAAGGCAACCACCCACCCACTTGGTGCTTAGTTCCTTGTATGAACACACTGTGTGGTTCTACTAGTGACAATACAATATAAATGGAGACCCATTTGGCACACGTTTAAATAGCAGGTTTATTTATTTATTTTTCCTCTGCTGCATTTCTTTTATTTTTAATCTTTATTATCCATAATTAGATACACTCAGTGTTTTATGATTCTCTCCTCCATAATTGTATTATCTTTTTCCTTATTGCTTTATCACTATGTGGCATCCTTAAGAAGAAATGTTAATACTTTATCTAGTTTTTCAAGTTGTTCTTCAAACAATCACTGGTTGGATGAGTATCTATATCTAACACGATGCATAAGACCAGTTAGAGAGGTGATCTCCCCCAACCCCATTTTTCTCTGTCTCTGAGATAGGGTTTTACTATGTAGCCCAGGATGGCTTTACTGAAAACACAACAGGCTGTGTGTGCAGGACATTGAGAGATCTCTCTATATAGTCCAGGTTGGCCTCAAACTCAGGACATTCTTGCCTATGATTCCTGAGAGTGGAAGTATAGGAGTGCGCTGGCATGCTCAGATAATATTTTTGATACATATAATGTAGAATTTAATTAAGAGCTCATAGTGTGGCATACTATTTAATTTTTATTGAGAACTTAATTGTATTAACATAATGCACATTGGTCATAATCCCATTACGTAATACACCTATGCTCCTTCTCCTCCAATGAAGGCCTCCTCAGTGGGGTTATCAGCATTTGCTGTTGGGTTATGAATGCATGTCAATCTCTGTGAGGGGGCCAATGCTTCAGAATACACCTTCCCACATTATGGGCTTATATTCTTTCCATCCCTCCTTACAGATTGTTCCCTGACCCTTGGAGGATATAAATCTTCTTTAGAGTTTATATCTTAGCAGTCTTTGATCTTCTGCTTTGATGTGTTTTGAGTCTCCTCAGTATCTACCATCTCCCTGGAGGAGGTTCTCAAGCTAGCAATGAGAGCAGCACTCATAATTAATCTACCACTTCCTCTGTAATGCTCATTTGGCTCTGGAAGATGTGATAGAGATTACTTATTTCAAGCTATGTATTTGGTTTTCTTTTCTTGTCATACTGATATGGCTTGGAGCTCCTGGGTATTCACTTCCAGTGAAAAGCAGATCTTACCTCTGCCTCTTTAGCAATTTCCTATTGGCGTGTACCACTGATATGACACTAAATAGCAGATTGTCTAACTAAGAGTGAGAGCAACATGGAACATGGAGGATAAACAAACACATGTAGAGGACTGTTTGACAGACAGAACCTCTCCTTTCAGCCAAAGAACCTCCGTACTTCCCTCAGGTAAATGACCTTCCAAGCCATAGGCTTCTGACTTGGTTCTCAATACCAGGCATGAATTCTCTCCCACTGAGAGGGCTTCATAATTCATTTAGAGAGCAGTCGATTACCTTCATAGCCTGTGTGCCACTATTTCACTGCTGTGTATATCTTGCTTGGATGGTTGATTTCTTAGCTTGTAGGTTCCAGTGCTTGCTCACACTGTTGGTGACCTTTATTCCCCTGCTGCTCACGTAGCAATTTCCAGCACTCAGAGCTAGCTGGCAGGAGCTGGCTTCTCAGATCCAGTATGACCTTTCAATGTCTGCAAACACAGCCTGTGGTGTTTTCAGCAAAAAAAAAAGCAAAAAGTAAAAGGGTATTACCATTTAGATCTTGTTGGTAATGAAGTGTGTTGGCAGTGGCCATCATCATTTTTGCTGATCTTGTGGATGAGGTAACCCAATTCTGATGCTGAGATTTACCAGAAGCACCCTATGGTGTTAGGGTAGAGCTAGCTCTATTCTCCCAATTTTCTCTCTTATTAAGAAAGTTATGTCATTTAACTAGCTAATAAAGAAGAAGGTTCTATGAAAATGATTTTGTGTATCTCATCCTACCTGCCCTCCCTTACCCAAGTCCCCTAAAACCCCTGTATTCTGTCGTACACTTGCCTGTCAAGTATAAAGAGAAGAATCTTTAAGGTATATGCCCAGGAGTAGTATAGCTGAATCAAATGCTAGATCTATTTTTAGATTTTTGACAAACCTCCAAAGTGATTTCCATGGTGACTGAATCAATTTGGGCTCCTACCAGCAGTGGATGGGGGTTCCTACATCATTGCCGGCACTTGTCATTTGATTTTTTTATGGTGGTGTTGGGGGAGGGGGGTGCTAAAGGTAGGGTCTAACTCTAGCTCAAGTTGACCTGAAATTCACTATATAGTTTCATGGCGATCCTCCTACATAGCCTGAGTGCTAGGATTAAAGGTATGCGCCACCATGCCGGGCTTCATTTGATTTTTTTGATGATAGTCTTTTTGACCAGAGTGGGATGGAATCTCAAAGTAGTTTTAATTTACATTATCCTGGTGGCTTAACATGTGGAACATTTTTTAAAGTCTGCTTTGGCCATTTGTATTTCTCAGTTAGTGAACTTTCTTTACAGTCCCTGCCCCATTTTTCTGAGTGGTTGATTGACCTTTTTATTGCTTAGAGTTTTCTAGTTCTATGTATGTTCTGGATATTAAACCTCTGTCAGATGTATAGGTGGTGAAGATTTTCTCTCATTCAGTAGGTTGTCTTTTAACTGTTAATGGTTGGCTTAGCTGTACAATAGCTTTTTAGTTTCATGAGGTCCCAGTGGCCTAATTCCCTTGGGCTATCTAGATCGTATTGAGAAAGTCTTCCCCTATGCCTATGTCTTGGGAGTGTTTTCCCTACATTTTCTTCTAGTTGTCTCATATTTTCGGGCCTTATATTTATGTCCTTCATCCATTTGGAGTTTGTTTTGAACACAATGAGAGAAAAGGGTCTAGAGAAATTCTTCCACGTGGTGTTGTCCAGTTTCTTCAGCATCATTTGCTTTAAAAGTTGTTTCTCTACCCCTACCACCACCCCTCCCCTGTGAATTTTTGGCCTATGTGTCAAAAATGAGGTTCCATAGTTACTTGAACTTATACAAGGATCTTCTAGTCTATTTCAGTGATCTATGTATCAGTATTTGTGCCAGGACTATGCTGGTTTTATTACTATGGTGATATAGTCTATTTTGAAATAAGATATGGTGACACTACCAGTAGTACTTTTTTTACTCATGACATTTTTTCTCAGGGGCCTTTTTTTATTTTCTATTTTTTTTTTTACTTTTTTTATTGTCCATAATGAGTTACAATATTTAGTGGGCAAACAATGAGTTGTTATCCCCAATTCCCCACTGCCCTCCCCTCCCTAATCCGCTGGATAACCTCCTCCATGGGTTGTCTGGATCAGGCCTTGTGACAGGGGACCATGGATAGCCTAGTATTCAGACAGGTTCTCCTGGCCATGCCTCTGGATAATCTCCTCCACCACGGCTCTCACAATCTTTCTGTCCCCTCTTCTGCATAGTTCCCTGAGTCGTGGTGGTTGAATATTAAGGTTGCTTTAAGGTTGTGAGCTTAGGGGTCTTTGTGTCGAAAATCGTTGGTTTCTGTCTCACTGGCTTATCCTGTGATGATTTAATGGCTGTGGCTGTGGGCCCCTTGTTCATCCCATCATTCTCTGCAGGGTTCCATTTGGATCCTCCACAGTATGACTGTGGTGGCTCCTCTCTTGCCAGAATCTCACGTATCGGCCTAAGGTAGGTTAGTAGGGTTAGATGGGCCCCAGCTCTCTCGCTGCATCCTGAAAAATACAAACACAATCTCCATCGGAGAGTGAGATCAGGGGCCTTTTTGGCATCCATATAAATTTTGCTATACTTTTTTCAATTTCTGTAAAGAATGGTTCTAAAATTTTGACCAGAATTGCATTGAACCTGTATATTGCCTTTGGTTGGATCGTCATTTTCATGATATTAATTCTTCTCATCTATGAGCATGGGAGATATTTCAATCTTCTCATATCTTCAGTTTATTGTTTTAATTATAGAGGTCTTTCACTGCCTTGATTAGGGATATCCTAAGATATTTAATTTTTTTTTTTGCTGGTTTAAATGCAACTGCTTCCCTGATTATTTTTCTCTATATGTTTGTTCTTAGCATATATGATGGATACCTATTTTTGTGTGTTAATTTTATACCCTGACACTTTGCTGAAAGAGCTTATAAGTTGTAGGAAATTTTTGGTAGAGTGCTTTGGGTCACTTATTCCGGTAGTTACTATTTGCTATGAAAAACACCTGACCAGAAGCAGCTAATGGGAGGAAAGGGCTTATTTCCAATTTCCAATTTCTTGGGTAAGAATCTTTACTGTTCACATATATTTAGTTTTAATATATGATAGAATTTTTAGACATGAAATACTTATTACTTTTTGAAAATATTTTAAGAATTTCAAAATATTTAAGTTGCATAGATAGAACCAAATAAAAGTGCTAAATTGAAAAGACACCAAGATCTGTTGCAGTCATTCTTACAGGTGGCAGGCAAATCTTGCTGGTGTTCCATTTATATTTCCATTTTTTTTGTTTGTTTTTTGAGGTAGGGTCTCACTATAGCCCAGGCTGACCTGGAATTTACTATGTAGTCTCAAGGTGGCCTTGAACTCATGGCAATCCTCCTACCTCTGCCTCTCGAGTGCTGGGATTAAAGGTGTGCGCCACCATGCCCGGCTTATATTTCCATTTTATATATCAAGACAATGCTCAATATAGATGGCTTTGAAGTTCTACTTTTTATTAAATGAACATGAATATGATCACTAATTTTTTTTCTTATGAATGACTATGTGTTGGCCTTTGGAATGTTTTCTTATCTGCATGTTTCAAAAATAAGTTATCTAATTAACCATTGAATTTTCCCAATGCTGTCTATTTTTAGCATGTCTTTTCTTTCCATCTGGAGATCTGCCATCTGCAGTAAACACAGAGGAGGGATGACTTGTTTATTAGACAGTATGTGCTGTGAGTAGGATGTCAAGGTCTTGGCAGGTTATAATTTCCCCTGTTGGAGACCACAGACACTGAGTGCTCACTTCCTTTTTGGAAAGAGACGTAATCAAGGGTAGAATTTGGTGATTATATTAAAAATAAACAGAAAGTGAACTGCTGGTGTTGCACTGAGCAAAAGAAAATGAATACTGATAGCATCTGTTTTGGCATATTTCTCTGCTTTTAATGTCACCTGTTGCTATTCTACAGGAAGTGTCAAAAAGGTATGATACATGCCCATCTGCATAGGAAAATATCAGTATCATAGTTTGTGTCACACCAGTAGTTTGTCACTTCTCCTCCCCCATCCCAGCCCTCATGAGATTGCCATTTACATAAAAGACACAATCCCTAGGGAGTGCTAGCTGGGATTAAAGGCTTGCACCACCATGCGCATTCCTATATATTGCATTTTTATCCCCCTACTTACTCTCTCCCCCTTTTCCTACCCACTAAAACCCTTCTTCCCATTAGATCCTCATCTTTCTTCTATGTCTTGTTTATTTATCCATTTTGACCCACTGATTTAAATTTGGGTCACTTGAATAATCATGAGTGAGTGACTACAGGAAAATGAGCAATCCTCCAGTGGCTAGCTACCCCACAATCGACCCTCTCCCAGCAATCACCAGTTTCCACTGTTTCCTCTGGGAAGTAAAACCCTCATCTATGGAGTGATATATGCAGGCTCAATCAAGTACATGAAACACTATCCATCCGCTGTGAGTCCATGAGTACAGTGGACTTGTGTCAGAAAGTTACCATTCCACAGCCCCACTTATTCCTCTGATCTTACATTCTTTCCCTTTTTCTAGAAGGTGCCTCGTCCTTGAGGGATGCGGTTTATATGTTGTTTTTGACTGAGACAAACTAGTTGCTTATTCTTGCTATCTTTGTCGTCTGTGGGTTTCTGTAATTACCTCTGCCCTTGATGTAAAGAAATTTCTGTCTTCCAGGCTGTGAGCAGCACCAATCTATGGGAATAAACATAGATATTTAGAAGGTAGCTTGACATTCTATCCAAGTAGCATAGCCACAATATTGGGTTTCTCCTTAGCCAACAATGATATATGTCCATTGGACCAATCACCATAAAAATTTGTGATATAAAATAGCCATCATTTAATTATGATCATGATTTTATAGGTCATAAATACAGGCAGGAAACAATGGGGATAAATCGTCTTTGCTATAGAAAAATGGAAACTTTAGCTAGGGTGGGTTGTATGGCTGGAGATGGAGATGTATCATACAGTTCAGTGAGGGGGCCCCAAACTGGTGTCCCAATTCTACAGTAGATGTCTTCTGGGGTTAGAATGTCTTTTCATGATTCTGTGCCTGGCTTGGGATGGTAAGAATAGCTGGAGGAAGTTAGCAATGTTCTCTGTCTACACCCTCTCTTCATGTAGCTGGTTTTAGTTTCCTCACATTATGATTGCTGGAACACTTGTTAGTGGTAGCTGGCTTCTAAGAAGGAAGGGATGATAGCAGGATCAGTAAGAAAGGTCTGTGTCCATATCTGCTACAGTGTCTCACAGATTTATTCTATTGGTTGAAGAAACTGCAGTGTCTGAACAGTCAGGGGGGAGAAGAAACAGACTTCACCTCTTGATTGGGGATGGGATAGGGCAGGGTAGTGTGGGGTATAAGGTCTTGCCACAGAAATGCATGTGATCAGGAGATATTTTGTCAACTATCTTCAGAAAATACCATCTGCCAACAACAGAAATTCCAAACTGACGGCATTTCATCTGGAATGCACTTTCGGGAGTGATGGTTGTAAGAGCACTGTGGATAAGCAGCAATTGCAAAGTTTGTACAAGAGTAAGTTTAGCAAAGTCCTCTTTCCCAGCAAGAATGGCAGGCTGTTGTTCACTGCTGGCAGTGGGGAGAAGTGCTGACAGTTTCATTAACAATACCCCTTCATCCTGCATAAAATTTTACTCATCTTGAACTTCAGTTTTAAGAACACTGGGACTCCTCAGGGCATTTGAGATGACTTCAAGGATTATGTGATTAGGTATTTAAGCACTTCTTTATCATTTTTTTTCCTGAACATTTTCAAATTGGTGAATGAGTTCCTAACAGTGGTTTATCTCGTAGGCCCTTAATTTTTTAGAAGTGTAGTACATGGTATGGAGGCATGGGTCTACAATCAAAGATCTAGTTCAAATCTTGGTTTGACTAAGTATTAATTGTTTGACTTTCAACAATTAATATAAGGACCTCACTTTCTTGCTTAGAAAATTAGAATAGTGATTGTTGTTCATAACAGTTTTGTAAGAATGAAGCATTTTATAAATGTTGAATACTTTTCCTTGGAAAATAACCAAGAAATCTTACCACTGATAGGGTCAATATAAAGACCTTGGATAGGAAATCTAGGGAAGGAAATAGAAGATCCTTAGCAGGCAATGCTTGGTGATGATGATGAGGATGACACCTGCTTTTCTTTTTTAAAAAAATATTTTATTTATTTATTTTCAAGCAGAGATATACAGAGAGAGAGAGAGAGAGAGAGAGAGAGAGAGAGAGAGAGAGAACACCAGGGCCACCACCTTGTGGGTCTGGCTTATGTGGGTTCTGGGGAATTGAACCCAGGGCCTTAGGCACTGGAGGCAAGTGCCTTAACCGCTGAGCCATCTCATCAGCCCGACACCTGCTTTTCTGAAGATGACAGAATAGCAGTCAAAATATACCAATATATGGCTGTATTATAGCAAGCTTTGGGCTAGAGTAAATAATTATTGCTCTGCTCTTCAGAACATCTTCAACATTCTATCTACGGTAGCATCTCCCATTTCTCCCACTTTTCCTGTTTGACATGTGCTGTAGTTAACTTGTCGCTCTTGGGACAAACACCCAACCAGAAGCAGCTTATGGGAGAAAAGGGTTTATTTCAGGCTTCAGTTTCCAGGGGAAGTTTCATTATGGCAGAGGAAGCTGGCTCACAGCACTGCAGAGAGAAAATAGCAAGCACCGGCAAGGACAAACTGAGTCTGAGTCTGAACACTCATGGAAGGACTCCACCCTAAGGTCCATCCTTGGTATACTTCCTCCTGTAGAGCTCCATCTTCTAAACACTCCACTTATCAAAAACACCTGAAGATATGGGCACATTTACATTCAAAACCTTCACAACATGTTTTACTGATACTTCAAGTTCTTCAGTTAGTAAACCCTCTAAATCCTCTAGTTATTTTTCCTTGGATGCTGTTTATTTTGACTTCATAACAGCATTTGAAGAACACTCAATTTATCTCTGTCCCAGATCTCTGCAAGCTCAGCAGTTCAGAAGTTGGGGAATGAGGACCAAGAAAGAACATTCTGGGAATGGTGGTGGAAGAAAAGTTCTGAGGAAAAGAAAGCGGTATTCAAGAGTAATTTTTGGTGAACTGACATGGAGTAAAAAAAAAAAAAGTCTGTACATTTAGGATACTACAGGAAAACGGGGAACTGAGAATTACTGAACTTTCATGAAAGCCTATTGGATTCCTTATCTACAAATATTATTATCTGTAAAAAGCCATAGTAACATAGTTCTCAACTCATTGTCAGGCCTGTAGAAAGTGATCATTGAATGGAAATGATGATTTTTAAGTTTTTTTCTTTTTAAAATTTTAGTAAGTAGAAAATTTGTATGTACAATTCATGTGTAGGTACCACTGTATCCCTCCTGGCCCCATTCCACTGAGGGCCCTCCTCAGTGGGGTTGCATGGAATGAAGGCCTAGGAGTTGTGAGAGCAGCAGATAGTTAGTGGGGGAGGGGCAATGCCTCTGGATAGTCCACTCACCATGGCTCTTACTATTTTTCCGCTCCCTCTTCCCTGAAGTGGTGGGTGTAGTCCACTTTCATGTTGAGCTCTTAGCAGCCTCTGGATTTCTGCTTTTGAACATTTTGAGTGTCCTCGGTGTCTGTCTCTGTCCTCTGGTGTGGGTTGACTGCTTGCTATGGAAGAAGCACTCTTGCTCATCTCTCCACTTCCTCTGTGGTTTCACCTGGGCCCAAGCTGATGGGGTAGAAGAGGTTCATCTCCTGCTAGGGAGTCAGTTATAAGTTCTGGTCTGGTTGGTAGAATTGAGTTGTCCATGATTTTGGCTGCCTTCTGAAAAATGAAAACAGATTCTCTAACAGAGAATTAGATAACATAGGTGAAATGAGATAAGCATTGTTAATTTAGTGAGATTATAGTGGGCGTAGCCTCTCTTTAGGTCGATGGATAGTAGAAGCTTCCCCTTGGAGTCCAGATTCTTGGTCTCCCTAGGAATTTGGCTTGGATCCCAGTTTCAGCTATGGGTTCCTTGCCAATCAGAGAGCCCTTCCTTGATTTCCCACCTAGGTCGAGTGTCCACTATGCACTGGTATGAACATCTTCTCATGTTGGTCATATAGCGTTCTCCCAACACTGTTGTCCTACTTCCCCTAGCATTTCATTTACTGATATCCAGCACTCCGTGGGCTAACCATCTGGTGAAATGGTTTCCTTTCAGGTTCCAGCCAGGTCTCTCCACGTTGTGTGATGGCAGCCCATGGTGTCTCCAGCAACTCGTGTGTGTGTGTGTGTGTGTGTGTTTTCTGGGAAAATCATTCAAACGATCATGGTACCCTTTGGCATTGAGGTTTGGTAATGATTAAGAGATAATTATAGATGATGATGATAATGGGCTTCCAAGGGGTTTCATGAGTAGGGATCGCAGCAAGGGAAGCAGAGTTGGAGACCCCAAATACAGCAGATATTATGGTTCTTGTGTGGAAGTACCCACGTAGAAAGAACTGGATCATGAAATGATCTTGTATAAACAATTGTCATTTTAAAAAGTTTTGGGATGGAATCAGTCACAATAAGGGTAATTTGTCCAGGTGTTCCTTATTGTCCTTTCATTCCTATGAATATATACTCTTAGAAAAGCCAGACACAATAGAACTTGCAGCAGAAGCATCAAGATCCTCACCTCTGCTCAGAGCAGTATTTCTTTTATTCAACAGAAAGGAAAGACAAAACTGCAATGTAGCTGTATTCTAGGCTCTTGGAGAAGCCAACAGTTTTTGTGTGAGTTATACTAAGAAAATCTATTCATATGTGAAGATCTGCAGAATGGAAAGACCTCTTGGTGTTTTGTTGAATCCCTGATAGGTGCCAAACACTTACTGCAGGTTATCAAAGCATTTCTCCATTTCAGAGATAAGAGACCTGAGGGTAAGAGAGGTAATGTGCTCAAGGTCTCTCATGTATCTGATGAATGGACTGAACACCATCGACCTACTCCACAGCTAAATACTTTGAACTAAACCACACTGCCTAATATTTACAGTGCAGATTATTGATTGCATTTTATCAAAAAGGGGAGAAGTTCAGTATCTTAATGAGTTAACTAGACACAGACACCTACCTCAAAAGCAATGAGCATGCCTAGTGGCCTAAGAGCAATTCAGTTCTCCATTAAAAAGAACTAGAGTTTTTTTTTTTGTGTGTGTGTGTGTGTTTTGTTGTTGTTGTTGTTGTTGTTGTTGTTTTGTTTGGAAAGTGGCTGGTTCCTTGGCTAGATAAAAATGATTCAACACCAGAAAGTATGGAAGTGCCCTCAGATGATGGAATCAAGAGACAAGAGCCAGATTTACAGATTTACTGACCAAATTTGGAGTCATATGTACTGAGCTTTAAACACAAATAATATTAGTTAAGGCTTACCATCTTCTAGATAAAGTAAGCATCTTTAGTCTCTATGGACACAAATAATAAATAAAGTTCATTATTGTAGTAGAAGTTACAGTAGGGAAGTAGTGATGAAAACAGAATACTAGTCTTTAGCCTACCATTATGAAGCTCAAGTCAAGCTAGAGAAAATTATCTTTGTAGCTGATGGCTAAAATTCTGAGAAGTAATAGCAAGATATTTATGTAGTCTCAAATTTCTCTGAAAAAGATGTTTGTCAATTTATCAAGAGTAAAATAATAATTCACAGAAGAGAGAAGCAGCTTAGTAAATGAATCTGTGTGTCTTTAGAGACAATAAATATTAAAATTGGGAAGAAGATATATAATTTTTGTATCATTCTTATGGTTTTATCTGAAATTATGACAAAATAAAAAATTTAAAACATCAATATAAAATAAAAAGTCAGAAATGTGCCTTCTTTCCTTCTTCAGTTTTTTCACTCACCAACTTCTCTTCCTGAGATCCAGGCTCAGAGAACAAAGAGAATGAGGCAGTTCAACAAATGCAAATGGAGTAGAGTAAAAGCAGGAATTGCCAGGCAGAAAAATAACAACAGCTCACCATCCAGAGAATGCTGGGGAATTCTGAGGGAAGGATGCAGGAGCTTCGGCTTTTTGAGGTCTAAAGGGATATCTGTGTCTATGACTGGTCACAGCATCCCCATGCTGAATTCAAATTTTGTAATCTGAGGTGAATTAATATAAACAACTAAATTCTTTCTCTAGTTCAGTGACTGGGCAAAGGAGGCCTTCACTTCCATCCTACACATGAGGAAACTGAGGTTCAAGGCCATCTTCCAACAAGACGTAAAAGCCAGGTCTTCATATCTGGGTCTGACAACATTTTTGTGATATTAACATAGCAGTATGCTAGTGCTGAAGAATACAGCCTATGATGAATGACTCAACTGGACACATTATATTTCAGCATTTTCACTTATTTTGTGTGTGTGTATGTGTGTGTGTGTGTGTAGTGTGTGGTAGTTAAGATATGTGGTGCGGTATGTGTGGTGCATGCACATGTGTGCACTGATGCAGCACCCCAAAGCACTCACCTGAGGCACTCTTATGCTTCTTGCAATGGTCAGAAGAGAATGAAGGGTATCCCTTTAATTTTTATTGCTGTAGAGTGTCTTACTGATAACAGAACCTCCCATTCCCTCAGCAATATTCCTGTCTCTGCTGCCCACAGGACTGAGGTTACATGCCCAGCCACATTGACCTGTTTACATGGGTTCTGGAGATTCAAACTCCAGTGGTCTCAGGATCCTCAGGGCCCTCATGGCTTTACACTTAACTGTTTTGAATCATCTCTCCAGCCTATAGATTCTCTCTCTCTCTCTCCCTCTCTCTTTGCTCTCTCTCCCTCTCTCTTTGCTCTCTCTCCCTCTCTCTTCTCTCTCTCTGGTGTATATATAAATGTATGAACCTATATTACAGATGCAGGAACCCCTGCTGACCATTAGCAGGCCAGAGAATGATGCCCTCTTCTCTTCTTGCTCTTCTGCCTTATTTCCCTGAGACAGTCTCTTAAGGAACCTAGAGCTCACCATCTTTATCCTATCTCTGTTCCTCTCAGCACTGGTGTTACAAGCATGAGCCACATGCCTGGCTTTTTACTCGGGTGTTCTGTGTTGTGGATCGGAACCCATATGCTTATGCTGTGAAGCAGTAATCCTAACCACTGAGCCATTTCCCCAGCCCCAATCAGTGTTTTCACAGCAGCAACATTATCTGGGAATTTGTTAGAAACTTTAAAATTAAAATAATACAATCAGGTCTCCTTCAGACCTATTGAGTCAGACTGCGAGTGGGAAACACCAATCTGGGTTTAACACGTGTTCCAGGTGATTCTGATGTACACTGAATTAGACAACAGTTGCACCCCAATGCTTCCTAGGACAGTGACCTCTTTAATTATGACTACAAGTCTCTAAAGAACTAGCCCTATCAGAACTTTGCATAGAAACTCGCCTGAAGATTTTTCAAAAGACATCACCATCACCTTTCCTGGTAATTTCTGTAACTTCTTCATGTGCTGAGGGCTGCATAGTTAGTTCCTGGGCTTCTTCCAGGGTCAGCCCACATCCCTGCAGAAGACAGGAGAGGGGAATGCCCTAAGAGTTCAGGAGGAGGGACTCATGACAACTTTTCGTGGTTGACTTTTAAAAAGCCACTTCAAGGGTACATTAACCAGTCAGCGAATTCACTTGTTTCAGGGGGAGGTGGGAGGTAGGAGCGGGGGTGGAGCGGGGGGCGGAGCGACACTCGCAGCTCCGGAATCCCTGCCTACCGGGTGTCGCGGCGGGGCGCGTCTCCCCTTCCCCCTCCGGATCCGTCCCTAGCCCCAGCACCTAAACTCACTGCACTGGCCAACCTCGCCTCTCCACCACCTCCGGCACGACATTTCTCGGAATTCCTCTGGCCAAGTCCAGCCGAGCGGATTCCCGGGGATCGCAACGAACTGCCCGCCCCTTGGGCACCCTCCTCGGGTTCTCCCCCCGTCCCGGGTGCGAAGCTGAGCCGACGAGGTGCTGCGGCTGGAAAATGAGCGGCGCCCCGAGGGTGGCCCGGAGCCGCAGGTAAAGCGCGCGGGAGCAGCTCCTCGGCCGGCGGTCGTCCCTGCGCGACGCCACGCTGCGCCCCGAGAGCCGCGAGGGCGCCGGGGAGCCGGGATGCCCGGGGCGGAGGAAGGCGCGGCCAGCCCGACCCCCCGGGCCCGACACTGACGCCGCCCGCTGGTCTCCGTCTCGGGAGCGGCGGGAGGCTTCGGCAGATGCCCCTGAAGATGGAGAAGTTTCTGCAGATCGCGCCTCACTCCCTGGCCATCGTCCTGGGCCCCGCCGAAGGCCGGGTGGAGCCGGAGAAGCCGCGGGCCACTCAGCCTTCGCCGGCGACCCCCGTGGAACCCCGGCAGCTAGCCCGACATCACATCGGCTACGAGATCTTCGCAGATTTCAAAGCGGAGAACATGCAGCACTTCTGGAACAAGAAGGTCACGGCGGCGGTGGCCGAGACCTTCTTCCTGGGCTGGATCGACGAGCAGGTCTTGCTGATCCAGGGCAAGGAGGAGCATCTGGAAGCGCTGCGCGAGGGCTGGACGCGCCGGGCATTGCGACCACCCTCGGGCTTCCACATCCGCTGCCTGGGTGAGTGGGATGGGCCGTCGCGTCCCGCGCAGTCCGGCCACACTTGTACCAAGTGTGCTGGCGAGGGTGCGGAGTCCGCGCGCAAGCTGGCGTCCCCGAGCGCCCTGCGCCCTGCGCCCTGGGCCTGGGAGGAGCCCGCCGCGCTGCGCTGCGCCTCGCTCGGGGGACTTCTTGGCATCTTCCCCGCGGAGCTGTGCCCTTCGCCACCCGCCTTCCCGCCGGCCCGCCGAGTTTACCTGTCCGCGCGGCGTGGCGCGGCGTGGGCGCGCCCCGGCGGGGCGGTGCCTGGGGCGGCCAGGTAGGCGGCGCGGCGGGGGCGCGGAGGCTTGGAGGTGCGCAGAGACACCGGCCCCGGAGTGTCACCTTTTCCGCGCGACCCTGGCCGTGGCAGAGTCTAGCCCAGAAAGGGGACAGGATGGACTTGAGGTAGCGTCACGTAGCTGGGCGGCTCTCTAGAAGAGGAGGTTCGGGGGTGTCGCCGTCTCGCTGGACAGCTTTTCCCTGGGAGGAGACTCTTGAGGGGGGCGGCTCAGGTGTGGCGGAATTTTCACGCACCTGAATTTCTGTAACCTGACAAAAGGTCTTAATGCTTTGCCGCCATTGCAGCTTTCAAGTCGTGTGATTTTGAAGGAAAAAAAGAAAAAAGACAATGGAGTAAAAGACTTTCATGTCCTCTGGTTGAGGAAAGAGGGAGAAAACTGAAGGGAGCTGGAGAGGTGTGTTGTTAGTTTATGTCCAGTGTTGCTTTGAGGTGCTGCTTCTGTTCACTTCTTTTTTCTCCCTTAATCCAGTTTGAGGCGCTTTTTGAATATGCTTTTTAGTGTTGGAACTTGGGCCTGGTAGCTAAGCGGATAGAGCAAATAATAGAATGCTTTATGAAAGATTTCAAGGAAGAAAGCATTCTTTCTAGTTCCAGGGCTTACGAATTCTTTCATGACATTTTGGGAGGAGGTCAAAAGTTCACTTTAAAAGAGTGTAAAGCCCCCTTCTTTCTTACCCATGGTTGCTAGGCCTCTCTCTGAAGGATTAGCTTTTACCTGCTAAATGTGGCTTCTATTCCCTTGGTAAACTTATACCATTTTTATATTACTGGAGGTTTTATTTTTATTTTTTTGTCTATTTTTGTACGATAGAAACTTTTTTTTTTTACATAGCTTCCTTTGACTTGGGTAGACAAGCTAATAAAGCTTCATTTTGTGAGTTTTGTAACCTATACTGCATTTAAAGGACCCCCCCCCATCTCTTCTCCCTTTCTCCTTCTCACTCCCTAACCTCCCTTTTGTAGTAGAAATCTCCCTAGAATCCCTGTAATTAAGCTGCCTTAGTAAAGGGCAAGATTAATGCCTCTTTACTGTCAGATTTCCACACTTTAGGAAGAACAACTCTAGTCATGTTTACACACTCTAAAGCTTTTTCTACAGCATTTTAATAGTCCTTGAAACGACTTCATGCTTACGTTTTGCTTTTCATGTGGGAAAATTTCAAATCTATGCAATACTAATGTAAGAAAATAGTATTGCACCTCAGATGCCCATGGTACAACTCCAAAATTTGTCAACAGCCTGGGCCCTCTTAATTCATCTTTATCTCCCTTCTCTCTTACTATCTCAATTTAGAAATCTCAGACATGATAACATACTTTTACTTACAAATATTTCATTGTGTTATTTTAGCAGAACTTATAAGCAGATTGAAATCTTGCTAGTTGCCTTTCTCTAGTTGTTCTGCAGTACAGCTGAGACAAGCCCACTGGTTCACATTTCATTTCATATCTTCAAATACCTATGTCAGAAAATGCAAGTGTTTTGGTGTCTATAATTCCAAAAGTATATGGTTCTAGCCAAAGGTAAAAATTATTCAGTAAGGGCAGGGCAACTAAGTGGTGATTAAAGTATCAAACAAAAAGCAGGGAACTAAGCAACTCAAAAGAAATGTAATTTTGATTTGGTATCTTCAAATCCCCCACTTAGAAGTGAAGTACTAGAATGTTCTTAGAAATACCCTATTGTGAGAGAAAGTCACAATTTTTATTTCTAGGACCCCCCTCACAGGGAAGGTGAATGTGCATGCAGAAACTAGTAACATTGTTAACTTGTGTTGTAATTTTGAGTAAATCATGTTAAATCAAATCTCATGCATGTTTACCAAGGGTTTTCCTGTGACAATCTGTTGTCATTTCTTGAGAATACAAAGATTGATGAGGCATGGAATTTTGGGGTTAGGATTCTGATAAGAGAAACTGAGCTTACTAAGTGCTTTGAGGGTTTTGTTCTGATTTTTGTTCTACATCTGCCTTGTGAGCACGAAGGGGAGGTTTTCCAGGGATAAGAGAAGCAGAGCTTGTGCAGTTGGTAGGATGTGGTGAGAGATGATACAGAGCAGGAGACCTGTGACATGGGGCTGCAGAGTCCATGTCATGTTCTGGACTGAGGGGGGTGAATGAGGGAGAATGCTTATGTAGCATGCAGGAAGCCCTGAGTTTTATCCCAAGCACTGCTTAAAACTAGGTGTGCATAATTTCAACAGAAGTACAAGGTCATCCTTGGCTACATAGGTAATTTAACACCAACATGGACAACATGAAACCATGTCTTTAAAAAATGACAATGAAAAGGTAAGCAAGGGCCAGATGTGAAGAGTTAGAAGCCACTGAAGGCTTTTAATCAGAGAGGGGATTGACATAATTTAGTCTGTGATCTGTGTTATACTGGGATTTTTAGGATCATGATGGTGATCAATAGGGCTGGAAGAGCATTAGAAATAAGTACAAAGTGGGGCTGAAGAGATGGCTTAGCCGTTAAGGCGCTTGCCTGCAATGCAGAAGGACCTGAGTTTGATTCCCCAGTGCCCATGTAAAGCCAGATGCACAAGAGGGCGCATGTGTCTGGAGTTCATTTGCAGTGGCTGGAGGCCCTGTCGTGCCCATTCTCTCTGCCTCTCTCTGTCTGCCTCTCTCCCTCAAAATAAATAAAATATTAAAAAAAAACATCTTCTTTAAAAAAAAAAAAAGAAATAAGTACAAAGTCTACTGAAGCAGTCATGGGGAGAAATGATGAGTTCCATATTAGAACATGTGTCTTTTATGTCACATTGTATACTTGCACTCTCCATGGTCATGACCAAGAATGATGCCATGTGCCTGCTTGAATCCAAGGACATTCTACACCCAGCATTGTCCTCTGTGTAGAACTACATGTTTCTCCACAGTGGGCTACTGATTGTTTTTTTCCATATTTCTGTACCCATATGTTCCCATAACTTGAGTTCTCAGGAAGCATGGGTTACTATTTATGCCCGCCCCCAGTAGCTCTTTACACATTTGAGCCTTAGTCAAATAGATAGATAGGCACTTTTTAGATCTAAGTATACTTTTCATACTATAATAAAAGCTAGTATTCAACTTTAGAATACATATGCATCAATTTTAAACTATTTGAAATTTTTATAGGTAATTTTGGCAAGAGTTGTTTATATAGCCCAGGCTAGACTCAAACCTGCAGCATAGCCAAGGTCTGCTTTGAGCTCCTGGCCCTTTGCTTCCAGCTCCCAAATGCTGGGATTATAGGCATGCATCATCATACCAATTTCTTAAAGCACTTTCTCTAAGAAAAAAATTTCAAGACAGAATGTGTTAAAAACTATTGTACACTCCAAAAACTCTTGTATACTAAAAGAAAAACACCTTATGAGTCAAATACTTTTTAAAGTCAGCTTAAACTGATTATTAGTTAGCTAATAGAGAAACAGAAAAGAAAGCCATAAAGTTTTGTTATTGCCATGTCTAGTGGGAATTTTTGTCTTGCATTCTGTGGTGAGGAGGTGTGACTATCCAAAAAGTATAAAGGGGCTGGGATATGACTCAGGAGCTAAAGACACTTAATTCAATTCCCCAGCCACCCACAAAGAGAAGATGGGCCTTCATTTGCAGTGGCAAGAAACACTGGTGTACTCCCCTCACCACCACCACACACACACAAACAAGTGAAAATAATTTTTAAAAAAAATTTAAAAAGATCTATATGGCATTGGGTTGGATCAGTAGAAGAATCCAGAAAATTTTCAGATGTGGGGTTCATTCTTACAGACACTTAATTTTCACATTATAAGGTTAGGATTAGTTTGAGCAGGGAACAATGGTGTATTTAAGGCTCTATTAAATTCTAGTTAGTCATAAAAGCATTTTTGAGAATTACCTCATCTGGCACCATGATCCTTTAAGAAAAGGTGTGTCTATATCAATATAATAAAGCATTTAGAATGCCCTAAGATTCTAGGCCTTACCTAGAATGAGAAAATGAATGCAAAGTTTATACATTTCACTGCTGACAGTAAACTTATGATCTCAAGCATGTTTGTTTCCTTGAGAGTTTGCTTTGAATTTGGGGTAGAAAGTACATTGAGAGGTAAATTAGTCATTACCACTAAGTTCTCTTAAAAGGGAGCATAAGAGGGAGACAGGTTTGGGTCTTATGCTAGAGTGTAACACTCAGCAAGTACTCTCTGCTTTACATATATCTCAGCATTACAAATAGGTAAGTTTCTTATGTGCAGACTATTTGCTACAACTAATATTAGGCATTTTCGAACCTGTTCAAACTATTTCATACAATGTTGATTTGGACACTTTTAAAAATAGAATTTTCGGGGAATTGGGGAATTTGGGATAACAACTCATGGTTTGCCCACTAAATAATGTAACTCATTATGGACAATAAATTTATATTTAAAAAAATAGAATTTTCTGTGTTGGAAAGATTTCTCAGCAGTTAAAAGTTGCTTGCTTGCAAAGCCTGCTATACCCAGTTCAGATACCCAGTACCCACATAAAACCAGATACACAATATGGTACATGCATCTGGAGTTCATTTGCAGAGGCCCTGGCATGCTAATACTCAATCTGTCTCTTTCTTCAGATAATAAATAAATAAATAAATAAATTTAAAATAAAACTATACATTTTTTCATTGAATCATATTTGAGAGGCTGAGGCAGGAGGATGACTTGAGGGCATGAATTTGGAGCCATCATGGGCATTGAGATTTTGTTTTGTGAAAACAGATAACAGAGCAAAAGTGAAAATTTTAATATGTGAGATGGGCTTTAACATAGCTACTTGAAATTTGGATATGATACTTTTATCATTTTATTCAGTTTTTATATTTGTTTCATAAATTTTAAATTCTTATATCATAGCTGTAGGCATGATATAATTGCAGACTTTCCTTCATTTAGGGAACTGATTACCTGTCTTATTGTTTATTTCAATGAAGATTAAATATAAATGTACATAGTAAAATCTATAGATCTAATCTATAAATATGTAATACTCTGTATAATAATATCTACATCTTTAAGAAGGTTGTATGCCAAGGGCTTTTAAGAGACTTCAATCACACTGTTATTAGAGGAACTATTTTAAATAACTGAAGTATCAGTTGATCTTTCTTGATAGGAACTAGTGAAGTTCCACACTGTGATGGGGAAGGTGTTACCTCCATAAAGAATTTGATAAATGACCTAGTTAAACAAATAAAAAGTTTCATCTCCCCAAGTTTTGGGGGTTAAGATGAGGGTAAACCCTCCTTGGAGTATAGACTCATCTCTTGGGAAAGAACACAGGACGACCAAACTATACCTAACAGACAGCAGGTCTTAGGATGCTCTGATGTTACTGATAGGCACACAAAATCTCTGCTCTCAAGACCCAATTCAAAACAATATATTTCCTCTATTTTTCTTAATTCATTGTGAAGGTCCTATAATGTAATTTTTATTTTAATTTTTTAAAATTTTTATTGAGTACTTTAATATATAACACATTGACAACTGGTCATATTCCCCTGGGTATACTCTTATATCCTGCCCCCCACCAATCCACTGAAGGGCTGAAGGGCCTCCTCAGTAAGGTAACCTGTAACCATTGAGGAGTCATGAATATACCAGTCAGTCCATTGGGGGAGACAATGCCTCAGAGCACATACACCTTCTCACCCAGGGACTCTTACCTTCTTTATGGCCCCTCTTCCACAATGTTCTCCAAGCCTTGGAGGGCATGTTATAGCCTCTAATCTGCTTTGCAAGGTTTTATCTCCTCACCATCTAGCACCATCTAGCACCCTGGAGAGTCTCAGGATAGCAGTAAGAACAGCACTCATATTTAATGTGGCACTTCCTCTATAATATTTCCTGAATCCTGGGGAGTGTGATCGAGATGGCTCCTGGTGCTGTGCACTCAGCTATCTTACCTTGTCATTCTGATGGGCCTCAGGCCTCTGGGGGTATTCACTACCATCTATAAAAGCAGGTTATCTAAACAAGAGTGAGAGCAGCATAAATCAAAATGGATAAACACAGATATTTAGAAAACTTTATGATCAGTACAATCTCTCCTTTTAGCTAAAGAACAGTGGAAGTTTGCCTCTAGAGTCTATGACCTTCTAAGCCATAGGCTTCTGACATGGTTCTCAATCCCAAGCATGATTTCCTTCCTACTGAGCAGTTATATGCAGAGAGCAGTTGATTACCCTCATAACCTATGTGTCACTATTGAACCATGGAGTACATCTTTCCTGGCTGGTTGATTTTTCTTCCAGTTTTTTTTTTATTAAATACCTCTATTATCCATAATTAGATACATTGTATGAGCAAATCTTTTAATGGTTCCCCCATTTCCCTCCTCCCTGTCCCCAATCCACTGGGGATCCTCTTCAGTGGGCAGACTGGATTTTTGTAGCTTGCAGGATCCACTGCTTTTTCATGTTGTTAGTGACTTTTATCTCCAGCATCTGGCAGAGCACTTTCTAGCACAATTAAAGCTAGCCAGCTCGATTCTGGATTGATCACTCAATGTCCTGAGACAGAAGCCTGTGGTATTTTCAGCAATAGGTTCTTACCATTTAGATCTGGTGGGCAGCCAAGTGCTTTGGTAATGGCCTTTATTGTTTTGAGGCCTCACGGGCCTCCCTGACCAGCAGCTCCCTGGGGGAGGGGGAAGCCCAATTTTGGCATTTGGATTTACCAGCAACACCCTATCTTTTTTTTGGGTAAAGCTTTCTCCGCTCCTGCAGGGTGCCCCCCCTGCTATATCTTTTATTTAGCCAACAAAGAGGGAGGTTTCTGTGGTAGGGACTCATGCTATCATTAGTGTTGTGTATCTGCCCACTTATTCCTGTCCTCTCCAGACCCTATCACCCCTGTATTTTGTCCTGTCACTTGCCTGTCAAGTATCTGCTCCTCTCATTCCAATTTGCCTCTCTCTCCAAGTCTTATTCTCACTTCCTAGTTAGTACTACTGATGCTTACTTCAACTTATAGACAAATCAAACTATTCCAACATAAGATCCACACATGAGAAAGAACACGTGGCATTTGTCTTTCTGAGCCTTAGTAACTTGCTTAGTATGAATGTTTCCAAGTCCGTTCATTTTCCTGCAAATTTAATTTAAAAATATTTTTATGTATTTATAAGTAACAGAAAGAGAAGAGAGAGAGAGAGAATAAGAATGGGCACACCAAGGCCAAGTGCTACTGCAAACGTACTCCAAGCACATGCACAACTTTGTGCATGTAGCTTAACATGGGTACTGGGGGATTGAGCTTGGGCATTCAGGCCTTGCAAGCAAACATCTTTAACCACCGAACCATCTCTCCATCCCCTCCTGCAAATTTCACAATTCCATTTTTCCTTTCCACTGAGTAGCATTCTATTTGTGTATGCACCACATCTTCATCATCCTTTCAATATTTGATGGGCATCTGTACTGATTACAGTTCCTAGCTGTTGTGAATAGAGCAGCAACAATCATGCATCTGTGTAATAAAGAGTAGAATTTTAGGGTATATGCTAAGAAGTTATATATATAATATATATATATGGATGAAATGGAAGACCTATTTTTTTTGAGTTTTGAGGAACCTCCATACTGATTTTCAAAGTGACTGGACAAGTTTGCACTTCCACCAACACTTAGATGAGGGTTCTTCTTTCCCCACACCCTGACTAGCATTTGTCATTTGATTTTTTTTTTTATGATAGCAATTCTTACTGGAGTAAGATTGAATCTCAAAGTACTTTTAATATGCATTTCCTTGATGGCTAAATATGTTCAACTTTATTTTATTTTATTTTTGGCTTTTCAAGGTAGGGTCTCACTACCCAGGAATTCACTATGTAGTCTTGGTGTGGCCTAGAACTCATGGCAATCCTCCTACTTTGCCTCCTGAGTGCTGGGATTAAAGGCATGTTCCATCACATCCAGCTCTCAGTTTTTTGAATGGGCTGATTGACATTTTATTGCTTAGTGTTTTGGGTTATTTGTATATCCTTCATCTTAAACCTCTGTCACATGTATAGCTGGTAGAAATTTTCTCCCATTCTGCAGGTTGTCTATTGACTCTGTTTTGGTTTGCTTAGCTGCATAGTAGTTTTTTAGTTTAATGTGATCCCAAGGGTTGAGTGTTTTGTCTTATTTCCTAAGCCATTGAATATTTCTTATTCAGACAGTCTTTCCCTGTGCCTATATATTGAAGTAGTCTCCCTACCTTTTCTTCTACTTGTTTCATAGTTTCGAGTCATATATTTAGGTTTCTGATCTATTTTGAAGTTGATTTTTATGCAGAGTGAGAGAAGAGGGTCTAGCTTCATTTTTCCATATGTGGTTGTCCATTTTCCTTAGGAGCTTTGCTATCTCATTGTCTTTTCCTTCTCTCTCAGGCCCCTTCCTCCAGTGCTGGGTGAGACAACTTCCCAGACACTTCCTTTGCCACTTCCTTATTTTTTCCCAGGTTTGGGACAATTTTTCCTTTCAAATATTTGCAAAATAAGATTAGAATTACACCTATATCTGTCTACTTCTAAATAAAATGTTCTTTCCCTTAGAATTTTTAAAACAAAGGTCTCTTTTCATGTCCATTTTCAGGACAATAAGACGCAGCACACCTTCCTGTAAGGAAAGTTGGCTACCCCTATCTGCTGCAACACCAACCCCATGATGCCTGAAGATAGAATGCAGGGATGGAGGCAAGATGGTTTTCTGACACCTCATGCTTAAAAAAGAAGGGAGAATGTCTATAGTTTTAGAGTGAACATGACCCTTGATAAGATTTTCAGAAAAAAAAATTTTCACAGAGACTCCAAACTTTAGGTTGTTATCCTTATATCCATGCAGATTTTTATTTCCTGTGTCATGATTTGAATATGAAATGTTTACCACAGGCCCATGTATTGAGTGAGCTTCTAGTCCCCAGCTGGTGAAATTATTTTGAGGGGTTCCAGAAATTGTAGAAGTGGGGCTTGGTTGGAACAAGTAGGTCACTGTATGTTATTTCTTGCTTATTTCCCTTCCTATATTCTCTTTGGTCTGCTTTCCGACTAGCAAGGTGTGCCCTGTTTTCTACCGTACCCTCTCCACCACAATGCACTGATTTCTCTGAAACGGTGAGCAAAAACAAATCTTTCCTGCCTTAATTTATTCACTTGAGTATTTCTGCCTGGTAGTGATAGAACTGACTCACACTCCCTTTGCCAGGCAAAGCTGCCATCCAGTCTGCTCCAGACAACTGCCATTGTTTGCTGTCACTTCTACCCCTGCCAGCACTTCTCAGTTCCTTCCTTCTCTGTAATTTGGGTTTGGCACCTTTCAAAGGTGGTTCCTGTGATTTAAGTACGCATAGACATACTGATCTCCCAGATCAGTTTCTTTATTCTTCCTGCGTGTTTGGTGGCCCTGGGTGGAGGATTGTGCTGGCAGAGTCTGAGCTTTGGGAAGATGTATGATTGGGCCAAGTCTGAAGACTTTTCTGAAATAGAGGGAGAAGGTGGAAAAGGGGAGAAGACACATGTCTGGGATGAAAACTGAACAATGGAAAAGGTGAAGATAACAGAAGAGGATGAAGAAGGGAGCAAGGACATTACCAGCAGTTGGAACTGTGAATGATGTGAATGAAAATGTGAATTTTTGAATGATCTTGAAGGATGGCTGACTTCCAGTTGGAAGGGTCTTGTGTGTGAGTCAGGTCCATTCTTTCAAGTTCTATCAACCTTTCTGACAGGGTTGGGTTTGGGATTGAGCCCTCTGAATTCCCTTAGCCCATGTCACCAAGGCCAGGAGGAGGTTAAAAGAGCTAACACAGTCATCCTTCAGTACCTTGAGGAAATTAGTGCCAGGACTCTTTGTGGATATCAATTCCACAATGCTCATGGCTCCATTATATAACATGGTGTAGTATTTGCATAGAACCTGTGTACATCCTTCTATATAGCTCCTTAATTATATGCAGATTCCATGTACTACATTGTTAATGCTGTGTTGTAAATAGTAGCCACATTCTATTATTTAAGGGATAACAACACAAAAGAATTGTAGATGTTCAGTAGAGAAGCAGCTTTCCTTCTGAATGCTGTTGATACTGACCCTATGAACAACAATGGTCCCTTTTAGACCATCTGGTTTGGTGTGTGTGTGTGGGGTGTACATATGGCAGCCAGAGGACAATCTCCAGTATCATTACTCAGATGCTGCCCACCTTTTAAAAAAATTATATTTATTTATGTGTGTATGTGTGTGTGTGTGTGTGTGAGTGAGAGAGAGAGAGAGAGAGAGAGAGAGAGAGAGAGAGAGAGAGAGAGAGAGAGAGATGGAGGGAGGGAGGGAAGAAGAGAGAGATGGAGGGAACTCCAGGGCCTCCAGCCACTGCAAACTACAGACACATGTGCCACCTTGTGCATCTGGCTTTACTTTGGGTCCTGGGGGAATCAAACTCAGGTCATTCTGCATTGCAGGAAAATGCCTCAACTGCTAAGCCATATCTCCAGGCCCCCTTCTTTTTTTTTTTTTGAGATAGAGGTTCTTATTGACTTGAAGCTGGCCAAATAGGCTAGCCTGGCCAGATGGCAAGCCACAGGGACACTTCTACCTCCACCTTCTCACCTCTGGGATCACGAGCCCATGCCATCACACCTAGCATTTTCCTCCTGTGGAATCTGAGGCTCTGAACTTAGAACATTGTTCTTTTGTGGAAAGTGCTTTATCCACTGAGCAATATCTGAGGTATTAGCTATTGTTAACAAGATACTTTAATTACTAACTCTTCCCTATGAAATACCTTTTAAAATGAGATTATGAGCAACTTTTATTCTTCAAATAGTAATAGATATATTTTTCTGTGAGAGATAGTAATATATGAGCTTTTTTCAGCGGGGGAGGGAGTGCATGTGTATATAGTGTGTGAGATGTATTTGTGTGATTTATGTATGCACATGTACAGAGGCCAGAGTAGAATTGGGTGTCCTCTATTGCTGATTCAGTTTATTCCTTTCAGATCAAGCCTCTTGCTGAGCCTGGAGCTGCCACTTCTTTGTCAGACAGAATGACCAGTGAGCCCCAATTTATCTTCACTCTCTGCCCCCCCAACTTTGGGACTGGATTTATAGGCATGTATTGCCATGTAAGGCTTTTTATGAGTTCTGGGGATCAAATTCAGGTCCTTATGCTTGCACAGCAGTGCTCTTACTCATTGAGCCAACTCATTGAGCTTTTTGTATGTTATCTATAGTGAAGCAAAATAGCATAGTGCAACTCTCACTTGGTCACTGCCATTTTCACCAGAGAAAAATGAAGACTTAAGTACCATCTTTGGGAGTTTCTTTCCAACCTTGTAACTACAGCACTGATTTGTTTGCAAATCCAATTATTCTGTGGATAACTTTGTATGAGTTACCTATTGGTAAGCTCTGTATCACTGACTCTGAGGCAGTGAAGAGGGAGAGAGGTGAGCATAGCTACAGCCACAAGGCAAGAGCCAGTGTGAGTGAGGGTTGGTGACACACTAACTTCCTAGCCTGGAAACACCTTAGGGACACTGTTAGCCTGTGCTAGAGGCTGTTGAGGATGCTCTTGCTTGGTATTAAGGAACAGGTATTCAGGTATATTTGTTACAGTAAGGATTGGTTTCATCTCTGAATACAGAAAGAATAGGCAAGTGACAAACTTACAGCCCAGAAGCAACATGGAGACCAGTGGATGGAAACTTCTGTGGAGAAATGGAGAGATGAAGGACGGTCTGGCTAAACAAC
>PVHP010009801.1:0-49408 GCA_004024765.1 Zapus hudsonius | reverse complement strand
TCCTGTAGTTACATTGGCGCTGACTTGTACTGGGTGTGCTGTCATTGGGAGAATACACAGATAGGACATACAAAGAAAGATCATGATTAGTGCCAACAAGGACTTTCGTCAGAGCCATTTTGTTCTCCAGGGCTTCCTGGGAACCTCAGGCTGCATGACGACTGCTAATTATAGGGGACCTGCCTGAGGCTACGCTCCAATGAAGCTCCAACCTCAACCCTTCAGCTGCCGGACTCCAGCGCAGCGGCATACTTTGCTACAGCTACACAGGTGTCACAGCTGTGGGCGTAGCACAGAACAGCATCTTTCAAATCATATTGAGAATATCTAAAATATAATCTGAAATCCCAATGAAATAAATATATCACTAAGTATGCTTTGTAGTATTAGCAAACTTATAGTCTCTTAAGTTTGTTCTAATGATGAAGTCTCAGGGGTTTCCAGACCCAAGCTGTCATCGCTGACATGCTGACAGGCTCCTTGGGGTTTTGGATGTTCTGGTGGTTTGAATGTAAAATGACCCCATAGGCACCAGAATTTGTATTCTTTATCCACAGTTATGGAGTCAAGCTGGAGGAAGGGACTCATTGGGGATGGGCGTTGGAGTGTTTCTACAGCACAGCCCTGCTTGGCATTCACTTTTTCTACATCCATCTTCTTTCAGAGGTGATGATGTGATACCAGCTCTCTGCTCTAGCTGTGCTCCCCATGACAGTATCTTGTCAAATCCGATTTCACCCCATGATAGAAATGTCCCATGGCAACTGTAAGCCAAAATAGCCCCTTCCTTCCATAATCTGCTTCAAGTCAGGTGCTTTGTTCCAGCAATGAAAAAAGAAACTGCTACAGATTCACAATAAATTTTCACCCAGGATTTCAAAACATCCTCTGTGAGCTGTGATCAGGACTTTCCCTGCAGCATTTTTGAATTTAGCTTCTCATCATAGAGCTAATTTACAACACAAAATTACAGAGCTCTGTAAATGAAGTCTTTTAATTTAAATAACTGTAAATGTGTCCATGGTGTCATTAAGTGGACACTTGTACTCATGGACATTTAACTTTCATATACAATTTGTTGTGTAAAGAGAATTGGTGGCCAAAATCAAATACTACCATTTTTAAAGAGAGAAGCTTAAACTACAAATATCTCTTTATAAATATGATATAGTTGTAATTTAAATATTTTGTGTTTAGCATCAGATTCAAGTATTCCTTTATTTCTCTAGTTATGTAAAGTCCGTGTATTAAGCAAGCATATTGGTCACTCTTTGTCCTTCCCTGAAGTATAATTTCTTCTGCAACAATGACTTGAGTTTTTGTTGTTTTGTCTGTCAGATGTTGTATTTCAAGCATCTAGCAGTTGTTCCATAAAAATTAATTGCATTGCTCCTAAACATCTTTTTTTGAATTTACTTTATAAGCTCCTAACTGCTCCTGCTTCTAAAGAAATGTTTGCACTTTTTCTTCTATATGTGTCTGCTGGAATGAAATGGAAGGTTGAATATCACACAATAAAACAAAGATGAAATAAAATGCAGCTCTCCTTAATCCTGTCACACGACTCCCTTCACGACACCAAATTTCTTCATGAAATAATAAGGGGACACTATCCTGCACGTTGCCAGCCAACAATACCTGAGATCATAAAAGGGTTCAAAGCTCCCAAGAAACATGCCTTGTGCATCAGCAATAAACAGAGGCTCGATCCCTGAATTGCTACTTTCTTTGGGATTCAGAATTTATATTCAAAACGTTACTGTTACTGTGAGACACCAAAATAACAATTCTACAGCTTAGTTCCAAAGGTCTAATAAATTAGATTCTTCTTTGGCTCCCTCAAAAATATCGTATTCAGCAGTTTCAACAATGGAAGCCTCATCTAATTAAATTAAGTGCCATAGAGGCTCCTGCCAACAATGCCACCTCTAGCCGACAGACTCAGGTTTGCAATATTGCTAATCTGGCACGCAGCCACCAGGATGATCAGACACAGGAGCCAACTGTTCTGTCTAAGTAGCTGAAGCACAAGGAAAGGGTGGGTTTCCTTTAAATGGATCAGCAGTATTAACTGAAAATTTATATTTCACCTGTTCCAAAGATACAGAACATTTTGCAAGGCCTATTTATTACCAAATTAGATGTTTAATTTTTTAATACCTTGTGATCTCATCAGTCTTTGAATGTGTTATGTGGATTGCCTTGTAAAACTTCCTTCACTAAAATTTAAAAATGCATGTTCTTTTTGTGCTGATTTTTCTCAGTGTAAATGGGTGACTTAATTTCTTTGTGGGTTTAGTTCTTATAGTAAAACCAGCCAATATGAAAATTTCTATAGAGAAAACATCTAATTACTATAGATTTCAAAGCATTTTAAAGCCAGAGAAACATGGTACTTTTTTATGTGAAGGATATTGAAGATCGCACTGAACTTTTGTAATTGTGAAGCTGTATTAATAAAAAAATGCAACATAAAATGATAGCATCTGATTATCCTGTGATCACTCATGTATGAGTAAATAAGGAATGATCATGAAATTGTATTTTTTTACTAACAAAGTGTACTATATTGTCTATTTATTCATTTGTCAGGCCTGAAGAAACTGAGAGAGTATATATGAATATAAGTAAGCACAAGGTATAGCTCAGAACCCATGGGCTATGAGTCACACACTATGTGTTCATATCAGTTGTGTTTTTATCATTGTGAGCAAGTGCCACAGAGGAACAACTTAAGGAAGGAAGGGTTTATTTTGCCTCCAAGTTCCACATAACACTCCATCAAGGTAGAGAAGGTCTGGCTGGCAGCCTCAGTCAGAGGGAGCTCCTCACATTAAGTCCCCAGTTAGGAAACAGACACTGCTGAATCCTGCTGCTTAGATCCTTTCTCCTTTTTGTTCAGTCTAGGAATAGTTAGGGTGGGCCCTGCCTCTTCAATTAATCTAACCTAGAAATTCCCTCAGAGACATTTACAGAGAATAGTCTCCACAGTGATTCTAAATTGTGTCATTGAGATTCTCAAACTAGGTTACTAAAATATTAAATCCTTCATATCCCTTAACTACACCCCCAAATTCAGTGTTTTCTGATAAATATGAAGTAGAGAATATGTCTAATATCATTTCTCTCCACAATCTCCAAGATGACTTGAAGGCATTACAACATCAGACTATCTCCTTAAAAGCTCAGATAGAAAAAAAAAAAATGAAAATTCTCCATCACAGAAAGACCTTTCCTAATCAGAGCTCAATCAATAGCCAAAATTCAAACACCTCTCTTCCTCCATGGGGTAGTGGGAATGGACAGCAAGAAACATCAGACACTTCCAGAAGAGTACAATGAGTCTTTCATGACATAATTGGTTTCACCAACATAATCTGGGATTTTTTTTAAAGCATGTATCACTTAACATGAGTTTACTTGTTGAAAATGTACTTAATTACATTCTAGTTATTGAGGTTTAAATTACTGGGATTACTAAGAAGAGAAGTTTCACTTCCTCTAGACTGTTTTAATGTATTTGTATATTATTGCTTTTAAAAATATGGGCTGGGATGATAGGTCAGAGGTTAAGAGTGTTTCCTGCTTAAGCATGAGGGCCTCTTAGGCCATAAAATTGCCATTTTTGACACCCCAGTATCTATGTACAAAAGCTGGTCATGGTCATACATGTCTGTGGTTTAGTATGCAGAAGGTGATCATAAGACAATTGCTGGTTTTGTTGTTGATGGACAGCTTCCAAATGGAGGGAGACACCCCTATCTCAAGAAAATAAGCAAATGAGTAATAAGAGGGCACTCAATATTCTTTTCTATCCTTTACAAGAACACACATGGAGTACACATTTGTACATACATGTGTATACACCACATTTACATGTCAAACAAATACATATTTATTTGCACACACATGCAACTATCTATCATCTAATCATCTACCATCTATCATCTATTTATATCTGCATATATATATATATATATATATATATATGTGTGTATGTATAATGAGTCCTTCATAGAAAATGCTCATTTAAATTTAAGCACACATTTATTAATTGGGTTTTTCGCTTTCAAGTATTTCCAATGTCAATTTTAATTAAATATGATCATAGAGATTTTATAAGTAAAATAAACGTTAATTATACATATTTAAATATGTGTTACTTTCAAAATCTCCATAGGGAAAGTCAAACCTGTTATTGTAAGACAGCAAAAAGAGAGCTAAGATTAATGAAAAACTGGCTTAAAGTACTAGAAAGTATCAGAATCATAGAATAATGATAAGCTAGAAATCTCCATCATGCACAATATCCCTTTACAAAAATATTTTTTTCTAATGTTCCCTATAAAATGATTTTGTATTGCAACAAAACAGTGCTGAGCCAGCTCTGGCCATCTTGGCACAGAGGCAGCTCCTGAGAAATGCCTAGTCATATGTTGTTTTTCAAAATTCCTGAGCTTGTGAAGCAAGAGACCAATCAGCATTTTTGTACATAGAATCCAGAGGTGTGGATTGCACAAATGTTCTTCAGTTTTGTCTCTCAGGTCAACTATTCTGAAAGAAATTTTATACTTCTATTTTTTAATCTTTATTGTCCAAAATTAGATACATTGACTGAACAAATATTGTGTTGGTATTCCCATTTCCCTTCTCCCTGTCCCCTGGGTAATCCACTGGGTAACCTCCTCGGTGGGCACACTGGATCAAACCAGGTCATAAGGGGTTATGGAAAGCACCAGAGGCAGCCAGGTTGCCCCTCCCTCCTTTATGTGTTGTACCTGAGGGGGACAATATCTCTGTGTAATCTCTCCCACCATAGATTTTACAATGTTTTTACGCCCTCTTCCACTCAGTTCCCTGAGTCATGGAGGATGTTTTAAATCTGTTTTATTGTTGTGAATTTGAGTCTCTGTGCTTCTACTTTAAGTTGTGTTGGAAATCATTGGTGTCTGTCTGGATGACTTATCGTGGAATGACTGATTGGCTGTAGTTATAGGTCTTTTTCTTGCCTCACCACTCTCTCAACTGTTTCACTTGGGGCCTACACCATAGGCCTGGTGTGATTCAACTCTTGCTGGGATATCAACCTTCCACCTGTGGCTCATGGCTGGAGTTGGAATGAACACAGGTCTTGCACTGCCTTCTGAAAAACACAAACAGAATCTCCATCAGAGAGTGAGATAGGTCTAGGTTAAATGAGACACACATTTCTAATTTGGCAAAATTCTATTGAGATTAGCCTTTCTGTAGTTCTCTGGTAATGGGGATTTCTTTTTGGAGCCCAGTTTTTGGTTCTTATTTGAGATCAATGCCCCATTTTGTGAGGTGACTGATTTTTTTTGTTGTTGTTGTTGTTTACTTGTATCAACAGATTTCAGCAAGCTGCAGGCCCCCCGAGCAACTGCAAGCTGGTTGGCATGGCCTTCCAGTTTGCTTTGTTCCCTTTGCCTTTCATACATACTTGCTTGTTATTTGGTCTCTTGAGGCCACTTTCTAAATAGGCTATGTGAGCCTTTGCCTTATGCCTTGTTTTGATGAATGTATAACTTCAATTATTCACTTACTGTATTTTCCCTCAAATTTCTTCCTCATAAAACAAATGAAAATACCACTTCAATCAAAAAAAAATCTTTCCTTTCCCCATCAGGGATTAGGAAATTCCTTGAGCTGCATCTCAGGAGTTTACTTGCTGTGTCCTTTCTTTCCTAGGTGTTGAATTTTCCTGGGTCTGACCCTCTTTTGACAGCCATTCAGATAAGCCATCAAAGAAATATTGTGGATGTCAAGAAAGAGTCTTCTCTTTCATTACCAAATTTAAACGATCTCAATTTCAGTATTATTTATATATAGCAGAGAGAAGTGACTGAAATCAATAAACCCCTCAATCAAGCTTTGAAATAGCACCACATCATCAGACAGATGTAATAGAGTTGAGAAGGGTCAGAAAAGGGCAGCGGGAATGATGAAGGAGACGAAGTGGTTTTCAAGTGACTTTAAAGTAAATCATCTGATCATAATGTGACAGCCTTAACTTTATCTGAGACAAAAGTCTACATAAAGTCAAAAACTGATGGGCAGAATATGTTCTCCCACTGTGCAACGTTGTAACTTTGAGCTATCCTTCAACAATTTCAGGATGCATTTTGAAGATAGTATTAATGGTGTCTCAAGACCGCATGTGTTATGTGTACCAGTTTTCTGGATGTAGATTCTATGATAGACCTAAACTGCCCAGTGGGTTTTTTTTTGTCTGAAATATAGTAGGGCATTTATTTTAGAAAGTGTTTTCATATTTTACGTTAGCACACTGGGTACTACGTTTCATAATTGATATTTTCAATATGATTTGCCTTGATTGATCTTCTTAATCCTGAACCCCCATCCTTACCCCTTCCTTCCATCTCTACTAGTTTTCATATTCCAAGGACAGTTTGGATCAAACAAGACAGAAACTCAGCAGGGTAAATACCAAATCCTGTTGCTCACTGTCTGGTATCTTGGACTCATGGGGAAATCTGGGCTTTAAAAGGCTTGTGTAGTTCTAACGCCCTCTCAAACTGTACTTCTTATAGCCTGTCTCCTGGACAGAACACAGCCATGGCTGCAGCTTTCCTCACCTGCAGTCCCATGATCCTCCATATCTGACTTCAGTGAAACTTTACTGTACCACAAAGTGGCTTCAGGCAGCTAGAACTTCAAACAACACAGTCCCAGAAAAAAAAAAAAAAAAAAAAAAAAAAAACACATTAAGGGTTTTACCATACCTCCTTGTTTTATTGGTTTTATTGGGAATGAAAGGTGATACCAGCTTCAGTAAGTGACAAGAACTCTATTGAAGGTTCCTCAAGCCTAGAAACAATTCCAGGCTCTAAGCGATCTGAGTGACGAGATTTCACATAAAAACTCTTTCAAGGGAACAGTTTCCAACATGGGAAATGTTGAAATAAACATTATGATCTCTCCAGATTTTGCAACCCAGCTAAGGCAAGTTAAGTCTTTGCTATGATCCAGAGGGAAGACAAGCAGGGAAGTCCAATCCTTACCAGAATGGGAAAGGGGAGACCGAGAAAGTATTCCCTTTTCCCTTATGTGAGAGGTTAGGGTGACTGGGACCCAAAGATAACCAGGGGTGTACTTGAACTTGCATTTTCAGACAGACTCCACTTATCCTGACGCCCTTTCCTTGAGTGAGAGGTGTCTCTTACTAGAGTTCAAACCTAATCCTGAAACTGATTTGCCAAAGATAGACCAACCAGCTGTTTCTCTGACTTACCTGCTCCAGGGATATAGTCACCTGTACAGGAAGTTATGATCTCTTTTGCCCTATGACTGCCCAGCAGAGAGACATCTGAGTCTCCAGGCCTAGGTAAGGCCCCCTCAGTACAGCCAGAGCGGGCTGTGGTGAGGGGCTGGGGGGTTCTTTCACATGTGAACCTCATGATGGGAGCCTTCTTCTATCTTCTCTTCCCCTTGCTTGGCTGGCCAGCACAGATTTTCTAGGCATGTGGCTAAAACATCCCCCACATGTTCTCTCCTCACTAGTGGCTGGAATCACTGTAACTCTTTTACATAAAGTCTCTCAAAATATTTTATCTTTGGTGGTCTATAATTTTAATTTTTTTTAGTTTTACAGAACAAGAATCCATATACTTTTTAAGTTTTTAAACTATTTTATTTACTCATTCTTCAAGCAGAGAAATACAAAAAGAGAGAGAGAGAGACATAGAGAGAGCACCAGGGCCACCACCTTGTGGTCTGGCTTATGTGGGTACTGGGGAACTGAAACGGGGGACCTAGGCACTGGAGGCAAGTGCCTTAAATGCTGAGCCATCTCTCCAGCCCTGCTCTTTAAGTTTTAAGGTGCATTGGAATCATCTTGGAACCCCAACGTTCTGGGATGGGAAGCCCAGCTCTCCCATTCTACTTTCTCCAAGTATCTCCAAGTAGAAGGTTCTGGGAAGAGAGAGAGAGAGTGAGAGGGAGAGAGAGAGAGAGAGAGAGAGAGAGAGAGAGAGAGAGAGAGAGAGAGAGAGAGAGAGAGAGAACAGAGAAAGAGAGAGAACAAAGAGAAAGAGAGAGAACAAAGAGAAAGAGAGAGAACAAAGAGAGAGAGAACAAAGAGAGAGAGAACAAAGAGAGAGAACAAAGAGAGAGAGAGAACAAAGAGAGAGATAAAAAAACAGAATTTAAAACACAGGATCCCCCTGATAGTGGGTCAAAAAAGAGAAAGAGAAAATAATGTGTTTAGAACTTAAAGAGAGACCACATATGTCCAAAAGTAGGAGAGCACCCAAAATAAAGCAGGGAAGTGTCCAAAGGAAATACCCAGCTGGGAAGGAGAGAGGAGAGCTACAGAAACTTACACACATGTTCCAAAAGAGATCAAGAGATGACATGATTTACACAGATATGCAAGGCCCATTTATGAATCAAACATCCAATTAAGATGACCCTTTTCATCAGAGTTAGGTGTTTAATAGAGAGACCTGATTGGTTGATGAACTCAAGAGGCTGACTCAGGTGGTCCAGCCCTCAGGTGTGGTAAGCTTGGGAAAAGTTGAAGAAGCAATAGGATATTATCACTGGAGCTGTTTCTTATAGCAATTTTAAATAAGAATGGATCAGACATGGGTTCTCGTCCTGCCTGGGCAGGCAAGGTGCCATCATCTTGGCCTTGGATTGTAGGTGACTACCTGTAAAATAAAGCTACCTTGCTCCTATTCTGTGTCAATAATACTTAGACGTATTATCTATTCTAATGTACATGTTTCTTTGGATATTAATCTACCAATGGGAATCCTAGAGCATAAGATATATGAATATGGTCGGGTGTTGTGGTGCACGCCTTTAATCCCAGCACTCGGGAGGTAGAGGTAGGAGGATCGCCATGAGTTCAAGGCAAGCCTGAGACTACATAGTGAATTCCAGGTCAGCCTGGACTACAGCAAGACCCTACCTCGAAAACAAAACAAAACAAAATAGATATATGAATATGCACCTTCAATAAACAAGGTGTACCATTTGTCAAAAAGGAATGTAAGAAAGAAGATAGTTAAAACATTTATATGTATATTACCATCCAAATTACTCAATATAATGAATTCAAAACATGAAGGTAGAAAACTTTTTTCTAGATTTATATTAAAACTTGTCTTTGAATGACAATATATTTTATTATGTCATCTTTGCACCTCTAGAGTATCAGTTTCCATTGCAATGTACCTTCAGTAGGAGCAGATACGTGAGGAATACTTTGTTAGTTATTCTGATAAAAGTATAGAGTTTTATAGTAATCAATTAAAATTTTGTTATTTGTTACTGAAATTCAATAACTTCATATATCATATATAATATATATATGCACATATGTTCAAACACACATATAGACACATTTTGTGAATTTCTTCTTTCAAAGAGATCATCTATACAAACATATATATTATATCCTTATCTTTGCTATTTCCATTTTTTATTTTTTATAAACTATAGTTATGTATTTAGGATTCACTTTGAATTCATTTCCTACTAATCCCTTTTTATTTTTCCTATCACAGCCTCCTTTTAACTGTCTTTCTGAGGGGTTATGTTAATAGCTGTTTACCAAATGAGAATTATTGTGGCTTTCTGTTGAGTTACAATTTATTACTGTGAAGGTGTCTTTACATTGCTAATAGCCTTTGCCCTTGAAGTCAGCTTCCTTCTGGAATTAATATTGTTATTTGTATTAGGATTTACATAATAAATATTTCCTATTTATTTATAAAATATTTTATACATTGAATTTAGCTTATGCCAGAAGCATACAAGTATATATATATTCATTGTCCATGGTAAATACTTGTTTTAACTGAAAGCATTTAGTACATTTATAGACACATTTGACTCTAGATCTATCTTCCAACTTATGCTCCATATTTGTCTATATTTTATTCTTTATTTTTAAAAAGCATTTTTATTTATTTAGTTGACAGACACAGATAGACAAACAAAAAGTGTAAGAATGGGTGTGACAGGTTCTTCTGTTGCTGCAAACAAATTCTAGACACAAGATACTGAGGAATCAAACCTTTGCCATCAGACTTTCTAAGCAAGCACGTTTAACAGCTGTAACCATCTCTCCAACCCCTATTCTTTCTTCGTTTATAATACTTAGTTTTTACTCTTTTTTTTTAGTTTTTACTCCTTTTCTATGGGAGCCCTAGCATGTTTAGACACTTGTAGTATTTTCATCTCACTAATTATATATATATTTCCCTTTTAAAACAACTCTTGTTTTCCTTTTTCCAATGCAATGGAGATCAAACCTGAAGTCTCATCAGTGCTTCTCAGTCATTCTACCTGTGAACTGTATTCACTGTACCAGTGTAAACAACTTGGACTATTGCAATCTCATTTGTCTTTTTCTTTATTCATGTGCATAGTTAGAAATTATTTTTATAAACTATAAACAAATGAACAAACATTAATATTATGAATATTATTTATGACATGTATATGTACCTATATTTTATTAATTCTTTCATTTCTTGCTACTTCATTGAATTTATCTAAATACTAGATTTATTCTGCTTGAAGAATTATTTTTAGTAATTTATTATTTTCTTTGGAATACAACATAGATGACAATTATATTTCTGTTGAAGCACTTTTATTTGTTTATATTCATCTGAGATAAACATTTTTAATGAATGATACTAGAATTCAATTTCATGTTTCAGGATGTTAAAATTTTCATGAAGTTTTTTTTTTTTTATATAGGCACTGACAGAAGTCATAAGTAAAGGCACTTTTCAAATACATTGGCTGCGGGTGGGTTGCAGCCAAGAAGAAAACTCTTATCAAAGGTTTCAAACTTATCTGATAACATTCTTAGCCCTTGGGTTGGTGGAAGCTAGAGGGTCTATCTTATATTCCAAAAAGGGTCACACCAGATTAAACTGATAATCTCCAGAATGTTAGGTCAGACAGGGAGGTGGAAAATAAATGGTCACTGAAGGGCAAAAGGTATCCCAAGATAATGTGGCTTTGAATTTAAAACATTCCATCTTTCTGTGGTCAGTCTCATCATCTCATTCACCCTTCCTGATAGTTGCAACAGATGCAGTGTTTTTCAGGGAACTTAGTTCAAACCTCTAAATTTTGCTTTTTGATTATGACCTGTCCCTTCTTCAGAATCACTGGCTTTCTATTTAATCTACCCCTTTCAAAACTTTGTGGAAGTGTATCAAACATATTGAAACATTTCCCTCTACAAAATATTGAAGGAGAAATACTGGAAAGCTAGTTACTTTCAAGAAGTTAGTCATGAACAGAAGCCTTAGGAGGAAACAAGGAGATGCCATTCTGTCCATCTTGGCAAAACTGAAACTTGGAGTTGATCCTGTCTATCAAAGATGGCTTCAGTGACACAAACAACAGGAACCTCTTCTTCTTCCCCCTCTCTTCACCCCCTCCTCACCCTCTTCTTCCTCCTCCCTATCCCTTTCCTCCTCCTCCCCTTCCTCCTCTTCCACCTCTTCCTGGTGGCCTCTCTTGGTCAGACCTTCCTGGGTTGGCCCTCTGAATCCAGCCTGGTTGGGAAGGGGAGAATACCTATCTAGACTTGGGTATTTTGTGTCATGCATTGGGGTTATCACCTTCTTTGATCTCTGAGTCTTTCAAATTTTCTTAATTCATTCTGGCATCTAACTTTGATCTTCTCTCTCTCTCTCTGTGTGTGTGTGTGTGTGTGTGTATGTGTGTGTGTGTAATTTCCTAGATATTAATTTTCCTTAAGTAAACCTCATGAACTATGTTTTCTCCCTAAATCAACTCAACAATGCAAAATTTATTCAATTATTTTTTAAAAATAGCATAAGAACATAAAATCATGGTTCACAAATTTGGAAGACCCTTCCTGAATGTCCAAAATCCTGCATCAATATGATTAGCCTTAGAATTTACATGTAAAGTATAGGCTTAAAACTTATAAGTTCTCATTTATATTTTAAGCATAACTTGTGTCATGTGATTTTTTTTAATGGATTCATATTACTCTCTATCTGATACCATTTAAAATATTGGACAAGATTTTTTGCTCTGTCTCTGTGTTGGCACACCCAGTCCTAAGTCACTAAATCACTGCAACAGGAAATAAGCTACCTATAAATGAACCTCTTGAAATACAAAACTGGAACTTTTTTCATTTCATATCCTTACTAAGACATTCAATTCTGTCAAAACATAATAGTAAGTTAAATTTGGAGCCGCTTGGCAGGTTAATATATGTTATCTTTATAAAGAAGTATAGCATGATCGAAAGTTCCAGTTATTTGTACTAGAAAAGTCATGCTTGGGGCTTAATGAAAAGATATGTAGAACAGCTTGTTGACAACATGACCCATGACTGAAAATCTTGACTAATTTCCATCACATAGCACATGTGGTAAAACAACCAGCATTGATGTTTGACAGGTGAAGTTTTTAATTTTTTGCTTTGGTTATATATCACCTTTGAAAACTGGCAGACTCAGCTTAATCCAAACGTGATATATTACCATCAGAACCCAAACAGCGAGTTTCTTCCTTTGTGGGAAAGTACAGAATTCATGAACTTGTCTCTTACTTGAAAAGGAATACTGCCAATGTACTGGAAAACACTGGGGTCCTGGAAAGTTAATTAAGATGTCAAGCTTCAGCTGTTTCCCTAGGTTTATCTCCTCTTCTTTATCAGACATGGATTTTAGAAAACATTGAAGTGTTTCCTACTTTTGGCTCACTGTGAGCTTCATAATTACATCACAGAAGACTTGCATGATGTTTCTGGGCTCTCATGATAATCAAGATCTATTTGGAATAAGTTATGACAGCAAATTTATTTACTTGAGAAAAATACATGAGGGCAGACTTGTCCTTACTACATTGAAAAAAACTACATTTGATTTTGGTTCTTTTGAAAAAAAAAAGAATAGATTATTAGTTTTATTCCAGGCTGTAGAATACACTTGTTTTTCTTCATAACTGCATGCTAAAATGGAAACACTACCTGAAGGAGCTATGATCACTTCTCGAGTTTCTCTGAATCTAACCTGGCTTTTCCATTGGCAAAACATCCAGTTTAATATGTCCTTGTGAGTTAAGCCTTTTACATTAAAGTAATTAATAGATAAATGTAAATAATGGATTTTTCGAGGAAACAGACCAATGTGGTATATAGGGAATTTAGAAAAAGAAATTAATATGAGAAGACGGATGGCATTTTTATGGATGCTGCTTAACTTATATTTTATAAGTTAAAATAACCTCACAATACTGCTGGAGGCTGGGGGACACGGGTATAATAGTTTCAGTTGAAACATGAAGAAATGAGAATAAAAAGAGCCCAGTGTATACTTCAAGCAGGTGTAAGTCTAGACCCCAAAGATTCAGGTGTGTGGGTGTGTGAGGAAAAAATGGACACTGGACCTCAAGCAGAGAGCAAACGTGCCTTTATTCCCCCTGTTTTTTTTTTTTTTTTTGTTTGTTTGTTTGTTTTTTGTGTGTTGTTTTTTTTTAATTTAGGCCTTCACAGGTTAGGTGGTATCACAGTAAATGAGAACTGTATTTATTCAGGATACTGTGATGCTCACTTCTGGAAACACCCTCACAGACCCACTTAGGAACCAGCTAAACAGCAATTGGCACAATGAGCCATCATGGTTCACCGGTAGGTATGTGAAAGACTAGGAGAAAGACCCTCCCCACTAGGTAGACAGGGTGTGGCCTCTGACTGTGACCTCATGTCAAGTTGCCAAAGCTCCTCCCTGGCTGGAGTCTTGCCCCTCTTCCAACAAAAACTTTAAAAATACAAGCCCAAGTTTTGAACACATGCTTTTTCCTTCCTGACTCCTGGGGCTGGAGGCTTGAGGGTCCAGGTGGTGGATCTGACCTCCTTTCCCCTCTCTGATCTTGCCAGAAGAGTTTCAGAGACTGGGAGAAGGGAAAGACAAGGTAGTTGGGATGAATACATTATACACGTATAAAACTTTAAAAAATAAAGTAAAAATTAACTATAAAATTAAACTTTATGGAAAAAATGTGACAGATTTAGGAGTCTTAATACATGGTTGGCAAGATTGTAAACTATTACCAACACTGTGAAAAATTAAACTTATTAAGCTTTGTAGAGTTTAAATTACCCAAAAATACCTGAAGTGAGAGGATAGAGAGGAAGTTCTGAGATGATTGTTTTGGTTTGGTCTCATTTCTTCTCTGTGGGCATCTATACCAGGATCTTACAGATGCTTTGCAAGTGCTCTGACACTGAGCTTTGTATCCTGTCTAGAAATGAGAAGACAACTATGAAAATATGATTTCGGAAGATGACATTTACTTGAGCATCCAACTGTCCCTCAAGTACAAAAGAATCTAAGGAAGGCTGTCAGTTTTCATAAAGCAAAGGTGTTGTGTAAACATGTGAGTCCTAATCTATATGAAAATCTATAGAAATACAGGCATGTAGGTTTCCTCTATTCTTCTGTTTACACTATATGTACATTAAAATTTTCTTCTTATTTATGTTTTGATTTTTACAATAGTTTATAACTGTGTATTGTGCAATGTTGAACAATTGTTGGACTCCTTCTGCACTGCCCCTGGAGAGCTGGCTATTAACATATGTTTTAGTACTTACCTAAATAGTCAATATTAATTTCAGGCACAAGAAGTTTAATAATATTTTCTCCTGTAAAAATTCAGCGTTTTATTTTCCATTTTTACAAAAGTTTATGACGGCTTTTTGGGAGAAACATTTTGTCAAGTTTGAAAGAAATCTATAAGCCAGTTTAGGGGAAAAATGACATTTTTACCACATTGGGCCTCCTAAGTAGTGAGTTCCCATGGAGAATGTTTAGAAAATATAAAAAGTAACAAAAAGACGACCTAATACACTAAGTGTGACTAAAAGTATGTAAAATCACAGAAGAAGAAAAAAAAACATGGAGAGAAGACAAGGCACGGTGGCAGGAGCCGTGAAAATAATATCGTCAATCATAGAATGTGTTTCATATGTGGATATGAATGATTGGAAGGTGTCTGATGGGAGTGACTCACACATGCTTAGGTGAGAGCAGAGATACTAATGAAGAGAGAGTTGAAATGAACCTGGTTGCAATTAGGCAACTTCTCTTTTTAAATTGCGGTCTTCTATTATTTTGTGTGATGAGTATATACATGTGTGTGCACGTTCGTGTGTGTGAATGTTTGTCATGTCCTGTGTGTGTAAAAGTCAGTGGAAATCACTGGAAGTTGCTCTTCACCTAACACCTTTTTTGAGGCATGGTATCTTGGTCAGGGCTGTTTTAGCCAAAAGAGTTGGTCTGTGAGTTTTGGCGTGATCCTCTTGTCTGTCTTCCTACTCACTTTAGGTACACTCACATGCCTCTGTCGGGGTAAATGTGGGTACAGATGATGATCCAAACATAGATATGTAGACTTTGGCAGTGAACACTTTATCCACTAGGACATGACCCAATTTTGTCTTTCTTCTGTTTCTCTCAAGACACAGTTTTACTAGCTGACATATTGCTTCTATTATATATCTCACACATACTATGGCTAAACACTATTATAGGTACTCCATGAATATTAGTTTATTTAATCTGTTAAATTCTATAAGTTATTTTTGAATATGGACCTGCATGAAGTTCAATCTTCTCTTTTTGGATCTGCCTATCCACTTAAAGTGATTTTGTAAATGTATGTAAAACAATGCTTTAAAAATCTATTACAAACATAAAAACAATATTACTGTATTTTGTAATGATGATTATTATACAACAAAAGAGGAGTAATGTATTTATTTCTACTCATCATCTAGTTTTATGAAACGATAGGAAGAAATTTTTCAAATATATTTGATGTGTGTGTTAAAAGGTAATATTGTTTGAATGCTGGGATCTTTGAAAAATGTATACTAGAAATTGATTCTTATAAAAATCTTGTGTAGTGGTGCATAATTGTAATTGGGAATTTGAGAGGCAATGACAGAAGTATAGATGAGATTTCATGATCAGCCTGGACAATACATTATGTACCAGGCTAGCCAAGGCTATATATATATATATATATATATATATATATATATATATATATATATATATATATATATATATATATATATATATAGAATCTGTCTCAAGCAGCTTAAGAAAGATAAGATAAAATAAAATAGAAAATAAAAATAGGTCTTCTGAGACTTCTCCATGGTTATAGGCTATTATTTCACCAAGCCATACACAAAACATACTTCTGGGTCTGGTGCTATTTTTCAGTGACAAGGGATGCTGATGTGCTCATAAACACACACAAAATTCACCACACACACACACACACACACACACACACACACACACACACAGAAAGAGAAAGAGAACTAAATATTTGACAAATACATTAAAATTCCTATTTATATATTGCTACCTATGGTCATACCTAGGTATGAAGGATCTAGTTCTTTAGTAGAATACTGGAGAGTGAGGTACCCTTAGGTAAGATAAGTACAGAGTCCATTCATTTCTGCCATGTTAAGATTTAGCAAGAAGGTACTTTACTTGAGGCAGATACTCTTGGTAGACATCAAATATGCTGGTATCTTAATCTAATTTCTCAGTGTGTGAGCTTTTACAATGAAATCTCTAGTATTATAAATTCCATAGTAGAATGTGTCAGCCCGCAGAAACAAAAGCAGATAGGATAACATTTATGAGTTGAAAATACAAAACTCACTTTAAAATGTTCTTATATATGTTTAAATCATTTCTCTGTGTGTGTCTGAGTGTAATCTAAGCCTGGGTATTTGTGCTTGTGTGCAGTCTGAGAAAGAGGTAATGAAAGAAATAGACTTTCTGACAGGTTTTGATATTAAGCATTTCTGCAACCTCATTACAGAGGGGTGAGGCATGGCTACTGGTTAAATGGATGAATTTACTAATGTAAAGTGAGGAATTTTAAACTAACAGCACCCACAATGTTGGTTTGAATAGGCTAAGAGATCTGCTCAGAAGCAAGGAACACTTAACTAGAACTGGGATCCATGGCAAAATCCTATGGGGACCAAGAACTTGGGATCCAAGGGAAAAATCCCAATACCAGAGATATCCAGAGAGACTACACCCGTTAAATTCTGGCCAAATTAACAATGTTTGTCTCATTAAACCTATACTGATCTCACTCTCTGATGGAGATTCTGTTTGTATTTCACAGAAGGCAGTGAGAGAGTCAGGGACAACCCAATTCCACCAACAAGATATGGGATGATGGCTGACATCCTGGCAGGAGATGAACAACCTCTGGCCTTCACACAGGGCCCAAATGAAACCTATGAGAAAGTGAGGATATGAACAAGAAACTAATCACCACAGCAAGTCAGATAACTCATAGAGTCAATGGAGACAGAAACCAAGGATACCAAACACAACCCAAAGCAGAAGTACAGAGACACTTATATCTCAAAAATAAAGTACAGTTAGAAGTCACCCATCATTACTCAGAGAACTGAGGGGAAGACAGGTTAGAAAGATTGTGAGAGCCATGGTGGGGGAGAATATCCAGAGACATTGTTCCCCCCCCACACACACACACACCCGCAGCAACAATGCACAAAGGAGAAAAAAACAAACTGGCTACCTCCTATGCAATTCATAACCGCTCCTCCATGGACAGATCCAATATGCCCACCAAGGTTGGGGACAGAGAGGAGGGAAATGGGTGTACCACAAGATTTGCTCATAAAATGAATCAAATTATGGCTAATAAAGATATTTTTTAATGGGAAACAAGCATTTTCTTTTTCTTTTAATGCCCTTGCCTTGGCAAGCTGTGGACCCTGGTATAGCTCTGAGAAAGCTACTGCTTCCAGTAGGAGCTGAGCCTTTACAATCATCAGAGGAGTCACATTTTTCTATAGGAAGAAGATTGACACTGTAACATGTCATCCTGGGTCACTAAAAAAGCAAGATGAGAAAGTAGTTGATGAAATACTGCCTTTTCTTTAGTCAGTAGAAACAGTGGACTATAAACAGTTCCATTATACCTCTATGAATTCACATTTGAAATAACAGTACTTCCAGCATGACACTTGATTACAGTAGTTTATATGATATTGTCATTTACAGTATGCAGCTAACAATGATTTTGAAAGAACACAAACATGCTTGACAATATTAAGATTCACCACCATCCTGATGATATTGGAAAATCCTTCCTATAAACCTCTAAATAACTTTCCAATGATTTTTACATAGTTTGAAAAAGTGGCCTATAACTTCTCCTATTTGCAGAAAGTGTAATTATAGTGTTATACTCCATATTTGATTTGTGGTTTTGGTATATAATTCAGTTTCAAGAGGTTGAATATTGACACCTTTGGTAAAGAACTTCCAGTTCTAATTTTAAGAGTGGTAGAGTTTAATATTCAGTAGAGTCTTTCTTATTATCTTTCTTTAAAACATTCCAATGCTTCACTTAGCATAGTCAACATTAACACAGCAATCGATCCTTTCATTGCAAATTATTAGAGATCAGGGTAAGTGAATCTGTAAACATGGATATTTAGTTACATTACCTTAAAGTCACTGCTACTTTCCTTTTATTTTTCATAATTTTAAAATGCACTTCAACAAATAATGGATGAAGTGGACTATTTGTAATGTTTAGCAATTCAATGATGTGATGTGTTCTTAGTCTGCCAGTTTAGAAGCTATATTTTCAATACAATTTTCCCTACAGAGTGACTCACTTCTGTAATCCCAGCACCCGAGAGATAGATGTAAGAATCTCAGGAGTTCCAGGTTATCTTGAGATATATAGCTAGTTCAGAGCTGTCTTGATCTACATAATACCCTATACTCACAAAACAAATAAATAAAAAAGTGACAATATATAAAAATATGCCCTTCCTGCTTTGGTTCTTCGTTTTCAAATTAAATTTAAAAGTGCAATTTAACTACAATTTCTGTCAGAAATATAACAGCAGAAAATGAATTTCCTCAGAGATATTTGCAATATCAATGCATATTTGTAATCATTTTACTTCATTCATCAAAACCTTATTAAATTCTTCTGAATGCAACATACCAAACTAACTTATAAGCTTTGAACAGATAACTTAATTATTTTCCTAAACCTTAAAGACTACAGTTTACTATGGAAAGTAAAAAAATAAAAACTAAGTCTAAAATGAAGTGCAGGATTTTATGACAACGAAAAAGACTTAGGAGTCATTTACTTTTGTCATAAGCAAGGCAGAAGGAGTTTCCAGGACAGCAACACTGAAGTGTAACATGAATGGTGCATAGTGGATACTCGCCAGAAATGGATGGAGTGGGGTGCTTCTGGTAGACAAATCTGTTGGGGAATACTGCAGGTGTTGGATGGTGAGCCATGATATTTGCAGAAACTAATTTGATTGCCTCACAAGTGTGTGGCAGGTAAATGGACAAAGCTAAGTCCACAATGTATCCTTTGTTAGAAGATTGCCAAATATCTTTTCTCCTTTGCTACCTCCTTGTAAATGTAATCTACTTAAATAAATTTACATGTGTGTGTCTTTCCTTGCTTGGTTTTCTTCTTTAAAAGTTATTAACTTTGTTCATCATTCATTGTCTGCTGAGTTCCTTATGGATCCTCCCTGATATGACTGTGGTGGCTCCTCTCTTGTCAGGATCTCATCCATCGGCCTAAGGTTGGTTGGTAAGGTTAGATGGGCCACACCTCTCACGTTGTATCCTGCAAAACACAAACACATTAGGCTTATAAATATATATTCAAAAAAAAAGTTATTAACTTTAATACTCCTAAAATCATACATGGTACTTTAAAATTCATACTCTCGAATAAAAAAATAATTTCTTCCCTGATATCAATTCTGTCAAGTCCAATATATTTTTATGGATCTCATAATGGAGTTGTTTTGTAATCTGTGTAAGGGAAATATTATTGTCAGTCATTATAGTTGTTGTAGTCAGCCACACTTCGCTGGGATGAATCTCCAAACCAGACACAATTTTGGGGAGGAAAGTATTTATTGAAACTAACAGATCCAGGGGAAGTTAAGGAAAAAGGCTGACCCCATTTCACAGATCCAAGCAGAGACAGAAGCCTACCACCAGCACCTCAAGCAAACAAGCACACTCCAAACTAGCAAACAAGAGGGACTCCAGTCTTGATCTCAGACTGCTTTTTACATATGTAAAGCTAGAATTCCAGACCCTCCCCAGAAACACCTTAGGGCTGAACCCTAGGATCTGGCCAAGGTGACACACAATTTATAATTATAATAAACTTTTGAATATATTGGGGGATATTATTCAAACTACCACAATAGTGAAGGAGTGAAAATAACAAATTCATTGATAATAATGGGCACTCAATGAATACCTGTAGAGTAAAAAAATGCCCACTAATTTAAATATCATGGTCACCTACACAGTTTTGCAGAGCAGCGCAAATTACAGTGTGTTAATTGTGAGCCTCCTGCTCAGCCTTAAGCCTCCCTTTTCATCTTTCACCTATTATTTCTCCATTTGTTTCATATCTGTTTACTTCAAGTTTGTTTCTGGCCAGCTATGTCTCAGAGGTATTTTCAGAAATTTTTCAAAATTAAGAAAATACTTATCAGTTAGGGCTGTCATTTTTTACTCTGACTTTATTTATGTGACATTTTCTCTCATCCCATGCTAAGGAAAACAAACTGCGGGTAAAGGTCAATTGGAATTTCATTCACTTTGAATCTTGCCACATATTTATGAAAGTTTCTTTCTCTCCAGTACAAACTGAATGAATGCTAAAATTCCAGGAATACAAGCCAATGAGATTAATCCTAGCATCTAATTTTCCAACTCCTTTGATGTAATGAAAAGCAGGTACAACCTATGATATCATCCAGAGTTATTAAGAAGGGCCTCACATCAGAAACATGTACTAAATGACTACTTCCCATTACACAACCACTTTGCAAAACACTTGAAGTCTTAAAATGCAAATATTCCTATAAAATTCAATGTTCATTTCTTTTCTTAAACATGAACATTGAACAGAACTGAAACATTTGTACAACAGGAATCTTTTAAAAACATCAGTTATCAACATGATTGTAGCTATACTATATTATTCCATTTAATCATGAAATGACCATTAATAATTTAACATTTAAGGACATGTGATTGTACATGTCCTGCAATATGTTTCCTCCCCTAGAGAGATACCACCTCTATTAACATTTCAGATATTACATAAATATAATAAAGTTTTCATTATTTTAAAAGAACATGATTTTAAATGTATAAAGCACTACTAATGGTGCTTTCAGAAATAAAAAAAAAAGCGATGAGGAATACATGAACCAGGGTTCTATACGTAATGACGTGTGGTCGCTGGAAACAAGCCACGACAAATTACAAATAAGAGGAATGATCAAGGTAAAAAGAAAATTCTTTGGAAAATGTAAAAGCAATTTAAACAGTGTGCACTTCTGAGAGATTATAAGACACTTTACTCTGATATTTTAAAAATGTGTATTAAAATATCAGCTAAAGATATCCAGAATAAAGCATTTGGATCATACATACAGATCAACAACTTAAAAACAGAATTGAAGTTGAAACTGGACAAATATCTTCTTGACCCATATCAGGTGGGTAAACTGAACCAACTTTAAATGACTCTTTTGTGTCATATGTATGTATAATACAATAATAATACATGCTCATGGATATGTATGCATATACAGTGCTCACTGGCATTAGGTCATCAGGAGTACATTTTACTGCTACTTTTTATTTATATGGAGAAGCTTAGGTTAACAATTGAATGGCCTTTAAAAACATGCTTTTATTCAAATTTAAGCAGTAATTCCTTTCAACTTCTTTCTTGAGATTCATGAAAATTTGTATTCACTCAAATTTTCTTCTTCATTGCAAAAAGTGATACTTCTAACATATTGGAAACAGAAGTCTAGATTCTTCCTACTATGAAATTTAGTATTTTCTCTCTGATATTTGCACTGTCTGCAGTGATGGAAGCTATAGCATGGGGTTCATCCTCCAGTGACAGTTGACCCAGGCTACACCATTTTCTTCTTTAATGTTGTTAGAATCCCGGACCCCCGACTGAAAAGAAGACTCTGACCAAATCTCCTATGCAACATGCAAAAGGTTTTATTAAAAATAACCAGGCAGGCCCAGGGCTCAGTGCGTATCCATAGCTGGACAGGGGCAATGAGCCATCAGCTAAGTTCTAGTAGCTCCTTTAAAGAAGTACAAACATGCATCACAATTTGGGGAATTTTTACAGGTTTTTCCATTAACCAGAGCATCTACACATTTTTTCCATATCTATAGAACCCATAGGCCAGGCCATTCTCAGTATTTACCATGCTTAACCACAGATGCAAGAATAGAGGGAAACAAAGGCAAGATTGTAAGAGCAGGGTGAGGTGGGAGAGGCACATACCAACATACCATTCTGGATTAGATATTTTACTTTTCTACTTTCTGTTACTAATAATTAGCTCCCTCTTGCCTTGAGATTTTCTATTTTTATTCTAATTTTAATTTTACTCTAACAATATGTACCCTCCTCTGCTCATTTTCCAACTTCACTCTTCATCCCAGGTTCATGCCAAGATTCTTGAAGCTCAGTGTGCTATTAACTTTGAAAAAAATATGCATTATAATTCATAATTATCACTCAAAATTAAACAATATAATTATCATTTATACACATATATTCATATAAGTAACACCTTGAACTAACTCATGAAGTTACTTTGCAATGTCTTTCTTTCTTAAAATATCAGTCCTTCTTAATGTAAACAAAGATATGTTATTGCTATATTTGAATATAATTATATTTATTAGTCAGTGATACAGTAGCAAATGTGATTATTTGAGTTAGATGGAGGAACTAATGCCTATTAGCAATTTTAGTTTCTACATGCAGTTGCATGATAGACAGGCAAAGGAAATTAAATCCTAATAATTAAACAGAACAAAAATTACCCGAGGTTGGTATATGGAATGTTGAAATATCCCTTGGGAGACAAATAAATGAGCAGTCAATTATGTACCTAATGCCTTAGGTTGCAATTGCCTTATTAAAAATAAATAAAATATTCTGTAAAGAAATTTTAATTCATATTGTAAAATTCCAGTGAACTGTAATAATAACTCATTATCGCCATTCTTACTTTACATCTGGAAAAAAAATGCAGTTTATCTTTGAAGTTGCCATTAAGAGTCACTGTGGGCAAGAATTGTTACCCGAGTAAAAAGTAGAATACACAGCATAAAACCCACTGTCATTTTTTTACCTATTTATTTTCTATGGAAAAAAATTTTTTCTTAATAATTAAGATTTTATATTAAAATCTCAAATACTAATTCCCTAACAGTCAACTCAGGTTTTGTGCTAATTTATGGAAATGATTCTTTACTTTCTAAATATACATCAACCCTAATGTAAACCTTTCTTGCAGTTTAAACATTCTGTGTTTTCATTATTAATTAATTGCTTAGATCTCATTTGATCCTTTCAATTTCTAGTTTTTTCCCACCCTTCAATCACCTTCTAACAATCATTTTTGAAATTTTGTATTTAACAAATAGATAAAACACAATAATTTTGTATAGTCTGGTCAAATACCTATACATATTTGAAGATGTTATAGGAGAAAATCACAATTTTGATACATGAAGATAAATATAATATCTTTATAATACCCTCCCAATCTCCTCTTTTTCCTCATATTGGATATTGCCACTTCACTGAACTCCTTATTGCCAACAAGATTCTCTTTTCTTTTGACAGCTTTTTAATTATTTTATTTTTTAAAATAAAAATATTTTTTAAAAATATCAAAATATGCATAATCACCACCTACCATCCTCCTTTGGGTCTCTCCAACATCCTCCTCTACTGAGCTCCCACTTCTTATCCACTTTTCCCTCTCATATATTGATAGATTTTTCCCTCCTTCATCATTCACTACAACCTGCTGGTGGACTCCCTGTTATGCAGGGCTTAGGCAAAAACTCGAAGCCACAGTATGAGATCACAAAGATGCCCCTTTACATCCAAGAAATAGCAAAGCCCTCATCCCCATCCTTTGGCTCATATATTCTTTCTGCCACATCTTCTGACATAATCCCTGAGCCATTGAAGGATGTGGTAGAGATGTATCATTAAGTACTAATACTCAACTGTCACTTCTTAAAAATTGATGAATTTTGGGGATCCCTAGAAGTCACTGTCATCCAAAAGGAAAGATTGCTCTAACGGAAAGTGAGAATACAATAAATATCTATATATATAGAAAGCATTAAGAAGGCAATTTGTTGGACATAATATATCTAGGTAGTCAAACAGTAGTAGTGGCCCCCACCCATGATTTGTGGGACACCCAGGCCGCAACTAGGGTTTAACTAGCTTTTCAATATCAGGCACAAATTCCCTCCAATGCATTAGGCCTCAAATCAAATTACACAGTAGTAGGATAATCACATAACAGACCTGACACTATTGCACTGCTGAGTGCATATTGCCTGGGTAGAATTTGTGTAGCTTGCAGATCTCCTGTTGGATAAAATCACTGAAGACTTTTTTCCTCCAGCAGGTTGCAATGCACACAGTGTTGTCAGCAATAAGCCTCTGCTACTCACCACATAGCTATAAGGCATGTATAGACTGGGAGGTATCTGAAATGAACATTGTTAATGACAGAAGCCAACAAAAAAGACATAACTACCATGGATCCAACAATATGGCATTTGTTAAATAATAAAACTAGGGAAATAGTTTTAAAAAATACTTTCTGAGCTTGCCAAGAGTTAGAAATGAGAGAACATGATGAATGATTAGTAGGTGGAATATTTAGAATGGTGCAATTTGTAGGAATGAATCTATTATGGTATAGATATGCCTTTACCCAAGTACCCAACTCACCAGTCTACACAACACAGAATGAAACCCAAGGTAAAATGTAAACTTATGTTGACAGTGAACAGCCAGTGCAGGTTTATAGTTTTCAAAACCCTTCCACAGGGATACTGATAATAGTGAGGGAATTTATGTGTAGAAGCAGGATGTACATAGGATACTTCTCTCCTCTCTCTTCATCGTCATGAGTCTTAAACTCTCTAGATGATAGTCCTTGAAAGGGCAGTTTGCCTTTTCAGATCATAAAATAAACTACTTATGTGCTTTTGATCAACACAAAGTTGAGACATTAATACACTCAAAAATAAGAGTGTTGTGGTTTTTTTATGTCTGAGACATGATTGTACATGTTACACATGTAACAGATGTATCACAGAATTTTCCGGTACATAAAGTCTTACCTTCCACAGGGATTTAGTTGTAATAAAAACACAATTTATCTTCATTGTGCCAGCCACCTGCACGGAACCGACGGCACAGTGGTTTGGTTCATGATGAGGAAGAGGCTCAAACAAATTGCTTTTTTGTAATAATAAATTGTAAACCAGCACCGTTGTAGAATGTATACATTGATTATGTTTGCTGGAAAGAGGCTTTTGAAAAGAAAGATTCAAACATAGAAATTTGTCTCAGTTACATAAGGAAATAAAAAAAAAATTCTCTCCTAATGTTAGTCCTAATCACCCATAATCTACTGTGTATCTTTTGATGTCTTGTTCATTTTCTGGGTTGGTGTGTGTTTCCTCAACCCATTTCACCCTAAAACAAATGACTTGTCATGTACACTTTCCTCTGTTTAATAAATATTCGAGAATGTAATGACTGAGATTGGACTCTGCTTCATATATGGCCAACACAGAAGCTACTAAAGCTGTAAAAACCCATTTTGCAAATTTCTACTAATGGGACATTTTGGAGGAGATTCTAAATTATCACCAAAAAGAATTACAAAAAGTAAATGGCTCCCAATATTTATATCATGGTTTTCTTTTGGCTTTTAAATGATCATAGATATTCATAATAAACTGTGAATTGCAGATGGTTGGGTATGATCTTCCAAAAGCTCTTTTAGACATTGACCTTCCAAGGTTTGCTGGTACATCCCTGTAGACTCAGCTGATTGGAAGCCTGTGACAGAAGTGTTGAAATTTCAAGGCCAGTCCTTGCAGCACAGTGAGACACTGTCTCAAAATAAAATTTACAGAAAAAGGTGGGGTTGATGTTTGTAGGAGCTACCTTTATAGCATGCATGATTCCCTGGCTTCATTTCTCAATATCACAGTAAGTATAATGTGAAATAAAATAATAACTAAAAAATGAAGTGTTAAGATAAGCCAAACATAATATGCTTGTAGTATGCCCTCAGTTTAAGAGCATGAAGGGAAATATCCTTTACAGATGTCTTTATACCAGTGGTCAGGGTGTGTCTTGAGATAGAACAGAAGAAGGGGTGGACTCATGATATAGTTCTGAAGCCCCACAAAGACATGGAGGAGGTGGATTTCCATTGGCACCTCGGTATATTTTCATGTAAGTCCCCAAGAAACAGCACTCATAATGAACTCAGAATGAAGAGAATGATGAAGGAAGAATAGAATAGAAATTCACATCTGTGAGCTGTTCAGAGGCAGTCAGTCAGGAAGAGAACGAAGCACAAGCAATAAAGAGACTAACAGAGAGGGTTACAGCCCAGAGACCAATGAATGTGAGAGGATTCTAATTAGCAAAATTAGTACTTTTGAAAGAGAATTAAGTTAAGGGGAGATGGGACTCTGTCTTCAAGTGTGCTAAGCCAGGATGAGCCAAGCATTACAATAGTCAAGCCCTTGTTTTCAAGTTGTATAATGAATCATTAAAGAAAGAAATTTTACCAACTTCAAATGTAAATTAGGAACAAAATGGGAAGGTGTCTTTGGAAAGTTGACTCAGAGATCTTGAGACTGACTCAAGGGAGTTAGCTAGGAGGCAGAATGTAGTGTTTCTCACAATTTCCTGTTGCCAGATCTGTGCATGATCTGATGTGTGACAGTCAAGGTGAGAATATATGATGAGAACTCAAGTGGAGAATATAGATGAAGGTATCCCAAAACACACATTTGGCCTCTTTGTGAAATAAGACTTGTCACCTTCTGTTGTGGTCTTAATATCTGTGTACTCCTAAAAATCTTATGCAAAAAAGCAATTCTTAAAATAATGTCATCAACTGGGTTTAGTTACTAGGCCAGGAAAGCAGAGACTTCATGAATGTGGCAAGTAGTCTTAGAAAAGAAGCCTCGGAGAGCTGCCTTCCTCCTTCCCCCACATAAGAAATGAGACATCAGTGCCCTTTGGAAACTTACAGGCCCTCACTAGATACAGATACCACCAGTGCCTTGACCTCAAGCTTCCTGGACTCCAGATCTGTTTGAAATACATTCTTGTGGTGCACAAGCTTCTCCATATATGGAGTTCTGTTGAAGCAGCTGAGCGGGGCCAAGACCCTCTCTCAGAGCCATGTTTCTGACTATAGACAGGAGGATTTCACTCACAAGCCTGGATGCAAGCATACAAACTCTGCCCACAATGCCTCTGCTTGCATGACATACATCCCCATCTAGGTTTGTGTTATTTAACAATACTTTCCCTCAGACCTGGAAGCCTGCAACCTGTTTCTCCAATATAATAAGCTGTGCATTTTAAGATGACTTTTGGCTAATTCGTATCAACTTAAAAAATTAAAAGATACAATTTATAGATATGATTGTTTCATTATCTAATATCAGTATACAATATTAATATACATAGTAGCATTATATTAAGGGCATTGTTAAAGTGGATGAGCTTGTCTTTAAAATTCCAGGGCCTTTTGAGCTGCTATATGGAAAATCAGACTATTTTCCTTGCTTGAAACAAAACTATTTCAGTTTCAGGTAACATGTAAATGTAAATGTGCAGTGTGTATTATATGAATTCAAGTTTTCCAATTCATTTCTAGAAGTCGAGTGTTTTTATTATTTTTCAATGTGTGTGATGTATGTGTATGTGTGATTCATGTGTGTGTTTGATGTACTTGTGTATGTGCGTGCATGATGTGTATGTGTGATGTGTGTGTGCATTATGTATGTGTGTGTGTAACTTGTGGGTATGTATGTGTGATTGATGTGTGATGTATGTGTTTGTGTGTGTGCACATGATGTGTATGTGTGTGTGTGATGTGTTTGTGTATGTGTGATGTGTGTGTTCATGCATGGCTGTGGAAATGCAGGTGTCACAGCTTCTGTGCCAGTCAGAGTACTACCTCAGGTGACAGCCTTCTCTGGAAAAACTAGTTGAAGCAGGTTCTCTCCTGCTTTGTTGTTCATTGCTGTATTCACAGGGATGATTGTTCTGCAGGCTTTTGGGAAGTCCCATCTCTACCTTCCATTTCACTATAAGCATCCCTTGATTACAGAAGCTCAACAAGTCTTTCAACTTTTATAGTGTGTGTGAGGGGTTGTGCATCCAAACTCTGGTACCCAGATTTGCTAAACAAGCACTTTATCCACTAAGCCATCTCTGCAGCCAAAGAAATCTAGTCTTAAACTTTAAATTTCACATATATGATTAGTAAACCAGCTGCTTTTCATATGACTATATTATGAGGAAAATTAAGACAAGGAAATCCCTGTTAGTATCAGGTCTCTTTGTCTATTATCACTCAGATCTAGATGGCCCCAAGAGGTTGGTTTTCCACATCAGTTTTCTCAGAACTAGTGATGGAAATTCTGTAGTTTTTATAATCCTAATACAAACGACTTCTTTTTTAGCCAAAGCATGTCCTTATACCCTTCTATTGTTTGCAGTAGAAAACACTTACACCAACTACTTTTATATAACTGAGGGCCAAGCAATTTCTTTGTATTTGTCCCCGACTCTCTTTCTTCTGCATCTGAAAGTTATATCCATCTCCTTGGTATTCGTGAACATACTTTGCCCTTTACTCTTCCTCTTTTTCTGAAGAGAGCTTTCTCTTTCTTCAACACCACTGCCAAGTTTGCTCAACGCTAATGAACAGCAGGAAAGGTCATCTCCCTGGGAAGACATTTCTTTCTTGTCCAGAGAATCTGCCTATTATTTTTTGTACATTTGACAGACTGAGGTGTTGTGTAGGGATTGTTTGTGTAAATGGCAATCTTTCTCTTTGATTACGGGTTTTCTTAAGGTAAAAGCACACCACCATACCCAGAATGTAACATAGATCCTAGCACACTAGTGAGTACATGATAAATAAATGAAGGAAGGAACAAATCATACCTAAACACTTCAGTTCTACCTACACCTAAAGCCTTTTCCATAGAAGCTTTTTACTAAAAATATTCTGAACCGTTTTTGAAAATAAGCATCATAGAGAATGAAGGAAATCCTGTGCTTATTTAATCTTATGTTGATATCTTTATCATTGTATTACATATAACAAGCACTTTTCTGAGCCCTAGGTGGCTATTGGTCAATTAAACAACATAGCTGGTCTTAACAATTTTGTAATCAAGTGAAGTGGTAAGATAAAAAAGAAGGCAACAGCAATTATGAATTGTGAATTGCAAGAAAGGCAATAAATGAAAAAAATAAATTCAAATGAAAAATCTTTAGAACAAACCTGTTTAGATTCAGAGTTTGGAATATTCACTGATTAAGTTATTTTTACCTGAGCATCTCAGAGTTCTTCACAACTTGCTACATTCTGAAAGTATTCACACACACACACACACACACACACACACACACACACACACACACACACTTCTAAATGATGACTAAATGGTTGTGTATTTTCCATCATTACTCCCTTCCTATGGAACAGAATACTGACAAGTCATTATTTTTTTCATCTGGAAAGTGATATCCAGTTGCTTATATAATTTAATTACATAAAAATATACTTTGGGAAGAAATCTGTTGTTAAGAATGTGGGTGAGTTGGGAAAATATTCGAGGGCTTCTTTTTATAGCCTAGTGAACTAAACCATAAACCCTACGACTCTGTGTCCATTCCTCGGATCTTGCTAAATACTCTGGGGAACTATTATTTTTCTAGCTGTAATTCTACACAGGACTACATAGGACTGCCATTTCAGAGGCAGCAAGACTATTATGTTTGCACCTGTCTCAGAAATCAATACATTCCAAGAAATGATGATAATGGGAGAAACAAAGGGAAAATTTCAACCTTTAAGGTTGGTGTGAAGGTACAATAGCTCTGATCATGCTGAATGACAGAAAGGTATTCCAAGAACAACACAAGGAATCAAAAATAATGTTCCAATAATTTTGTTTTCACACTTCATTTCAGCCATAAACAATCTACATTGACAAGTCTATACACTACAGACTCACATGCATTTGTGTGTGTGTGTGTGTGTGTGTGTGTGTGTGTGTGTGTGTGTGTGTGTGTGTTTCTGCAGGTATGTGCATATATCAGTGTGCATGTTGAGCCAAAATTTTCATCTCAATATTTCTATAAAAGGAAAGGCTAATTGGCAATACAAGGTGAAGTTGAATTGAGCCAGCTGGAAATTTGCCCTTAAGCAATACAGGGTGTGAAAGCACAGAGAGCACTTTTACTCAGGGATTTTCTAAATGCACCATCTGTATTTTGGAATGTCAGCAAACGTCAATAATTTTGTTAAATATAACTGTTCAAGTATCCTGCCTGGAACTTGAGTCTCAAGCCCATTGCTTAAAGAGGGCGGGTTTATTTTTTTTTCAGTTTTCTCAAATTTATTTTCAATAATTTGATACATTGTATGAGCAAGTCTTATGATAGTATCCCCATTTTTATCTTCCCTTCCCCCACCCTGCAAGGGTCCTTCCTATGTGGTCTTGCTGGAGCACTCCATGGATAGGGGGTTATGGATTGTATGAGAGGTAGCTAGCATTTTTCTCCCGCACTATTGTTTTTACAATCGTTCTGCCCCCTCTTATGCTCAGATCCCTAAGTCATGGTCGGTGAGTTTTATGTCTGCTTTACTGTTGAGGTCATAAGAGTCTCTGTATTTCAGTTTTGGATTGTGTTGGATATCAGTGTCTGTTTCCATTATGCTTTCACAGGTTATCTGATTTGGTGCAGAGGTAGGTTTCTTTGCTCATCTAGCCACTTCCTTAAGGGTTTTGTTTGTTTGGTCTCTAATAAATTAGGGGTGGTTCATCTCCTGCCTGGGTGACAGGCAACATCTCTGGTCCTATTACTGGGATTGGGTTGACCACGGTTCTTGCTGGTTATTGACACATACAAACAGAAACTCCAATGGAGAGTGAGATCAGTATATCTTAAATAAGAAAAACTTGGCAATTTGGTGAGATTCTAATGGCTATAGCTACTCTGGAGATCTCTGGTAATTGGGGATTTCCCCTTGGAGGCCAGGTTCTTGGTCCTCATTTGGGATTACCATGAATCCCAGTTCCAGTTAAGGGTTACCTGCCTATGAGTGGATCTCTTAGCCAATTAACAAGCTGATAATTACCCACCTAGGTTTAGCACCACTATTGCATGGATGAACACTTCTTGGCCTATTGGTCTTATGAGTCTTCATCATTCTCATAGCATCATTCAGTGTTATATATTGATGACCTCTGCTTTCTAAGAATATATTTGGTCCATTTCCCCTGGAGCTTAAGTAACACTTACCAGCACTATACAAGTTACTATATGGGGGCTGGATACCTTTCTCTCAGTGTTGTATGATAACAATCTGTGGTATCTTCAGCAACAGGGTCTTCTTTTTTGCCTGGGGCAGATATTCAAGAGCTTTGACCTAAACCCGTCTTAGTTTGGGGGACCTCATGTGTCTCTTCAATCAACAGCTCAGTGTGGGAAGTAACCAACAGGGACAGAGAGTTACAGTCCAGAGCTATTTGTGTTAGGGTTAGGTTACCTTCTGCCCTATTTAGGGCCTCTCTTACCTGATGATGCCCATGGTTTACTGCATGAAAATAATGATTTTATGATAAGCTTCTGTATTGGTTTAGATTGGTCTGTAAGTCCATCTGCCTTCCTCTTATTCCCCCTTTACCTCCCAATTCCTTCCAACCCCTTTGTTGATCTCTAAGTTCACCTGACAGTTTTTCTTACTGTTCAGCATTAACCTGGTTATGAACCACATATGAGGGAGAATATGTGGTACTTGACTCTCTGTTCTTGGGTGAGGGTGCTGATAATGATCTGCTCCAAGTCAATCCATTTTAAATGTCATTATGTCATTTTTCCTTTTAGCAGTGTAGAATCCCATAGTATATATGTACCAAATGTGATATCTATTTGTCCTGTGATGGGCAATTGGGTTGATTCCAATTCTTAGCTAATATCAATTGAGTTGCTACAAACATGGTTGAGCAAATGTCTCTGTGCTGAGGTAAGAAGTCTTGTGGATAGATGCCCAGTAGTGGGATAGCTGAATCCTCTGGAAGCTCTTTGTCCATTCTGTTCAGGACCCTCCACACTGCTTTCCATAGTGGTTGTACAAGTGTGCAATCCCACCAGCTGTGAATGAGGGTTCCATTTTCCCAGCATCCTCACTAGTATTTATTGTTGTTGGATTTTTTTATTGTCTATAATGAGTTACATTATTTAATGGGCAAACAATGAGTTGTTATCCACAGTTCCCCAATTCCCCTCTTCCCCATCCCCACTCAGCGGATATCCTCCTCAGTGAGCAGTCTGGATCAGTCCTTGGGGCAGGGGACGATGGATAGCCTAGGAGTCAGCCCGGTTCAGCCTGCCCTAGTATGTCCTTACTGAGTGGGGCCGTGGCTCTGGGTATTCTCCCCCACCAAGGCTCTCACAATTTTTTCACCCCCCTCTTCTGCTCAGATCCCTGAGTCATGGTGGCTGCTTTATTGTTGAGATCTTAGGGGTCTCTGTACTTCTGCTTTAGGTTGTATCAAAAATCATTGGTGTCTGTCTCACTGGCTTATCCTGTGATGACTGATTGGCTATGACTAGGGGTCCCTTGTTCATCCCATCATTCTCTGAGGGGTTCCATATGGATAGTCCATGGTATGTCTGGGGTGGATCATCTCTTGCCAGGATGTCAGCTATAGGCCTACAGTTCGTTGGTAGGGTTGGATGAGCCACAGCTCTCTGGCTGCATTCTGAAAGATACAAAAAGAATCTCCAACGAAGAGTGAGATCAGTACAGGTTAACTGAGATACACATTTCTGAATTAGCTAGGTTCTATTTTTAGTAGCCTCTCCATCAATTGCTTGCATAGTGCATCTCTAATTAGGGGCTTTGTTGGTGAGAATGGAGGCAACCTGTTGGATGGTGTGTGGGGCATGTGGGAACTAACAAAGTGGATGGTGGGGTGCCGAGTGCTAGGTAACCTGCTGGGGGTACAGGGTTCACTTGGGGATAGGTGAGACTGGGGAAGGGGGGCGCCTGTCACGGGCTGCCCAGGAACCTGTTATAGTGTAGTGAAACCACAGGAATCAGCCTCAAAAGCTGTTGGGGGAGTGGGGAAACCTGGGGGGGCAGTTGGTGGGCACAGGGATGGAGCCCCAGAGGTTGGCAGGTGGGAGGGGTAGGGCTATGGAGGTAGGTAGGAACAGGGGTGGAGCTGCAGAGGAGGGAGGGCATGGGGGTGGAGCCTTGGAGGTCAGAGGGCAAGGGGGTGGAGTCATGGAGGTTGGAGGGCTGGTGATGGGGAGCCTTTGCTGGCAGGCATAGTGTGGGGGATTGGGAGTGGCAGGCAGTGGCAGCCCTGTGGCATGAAGTTCAACTGGCTCAGACTGCTGGATCAGGGTCTGCCATCTGGGCTTTACCACTCATTGCCTGATTTGATTTGAGAGAATTTTGTTCCGAATTTTTGCATCTAAGTTCATCAGGGATGTAGGCTTATAGTTTTCCTATCTTTTTGTATCTTTGTCTGGTTTTGGTATTAGGGTCATGTTAGCTTCATAGAAGTTTGGAATCATTCGGTGTTCTCCAATTTCCTGAAAGAACTTCAGAAAGAGTGTTTTCAGTTCTGTGATGAAGGTTTGATAGAATTTAGTTGAGAATACATCAGGTACTGGACTTTTTCTTTTGAGGATGTTTTTGATTATATTTTCAATCTTAGTTGATGTGATAGATTTATTTAGGAGTTTAGTTTTGATATATGGTAGGTATCCAGGAATTTATCCAATTCTCCCAGATTATCAAATTTTGTGGAGTAGAAGTTTTGGAAGTATGTTCTGATGATTTCTCCAATTTCATTGGTGTCTGGTATAATCTCTCCCTTTTCATTTCTGATTGTGTTGATTTGTTATGTCTCTTTATATGTTTGGTTAGATTGGACAGGGGGTTGCTGATTTATTTATTTTTCCAAAGAACCAGCTCTCTTTCTCATCAGCTTTTTAAAATTGTTTTCTTAGTTTCCAATTCACTGATCTCTGTTCTTCTTTTTTTTTTTAATTTTAGTCTTGAGCTTTGAGGGTTGGGTTGTTCTAATTTTTCCAATGTGTTTAGGTGGGTTGCTAAGTTATTAATTTGAGATCTCTCTGTCTTTGTTATGAAGGCGCTGAGTGCTATAAATTTTCTCCTTAGGACTGACTTCATTGTGTCCCATAAATTTTGCAATATTGTATTTTTGTTACCATTTACATCAAGAAATTTTTTAATTTATTTTCTAATTTATTGAACTACCCTTTCTTTGTTTAGTAACATATTCTTCAATCTCCAATAGGTAGTATATTTTCTGTTTTCTTCTCCCATTGTTTATTTCTAGCTTTAGTGTGTTGTAATGTGATATGATGCAGGGAACAACGTCAATATTCTTGAATTTATAGAGGCATGTTTCATCACCTAATATATGGTCTATTTGGAGAAGGTTTCATGGGCTACTGAGAAAAAATGTATATTCATTAGAGTTGGGATGGAATGTTCTATAAATATCTGTTAGTTGTTCCATGGTGTTTTTAAACTCTATTATTTCGCTTTTGATCATCTGTTTGGATGATCTGTCTAGAGATGATAGTGGTATATTAATGTCTCCTACTATAATAGAATTGGAGTTTATTTTTCTTTCAACAAAAATTTTGCTTTATGAAATGTGGTGCACCTGTATGTGGCACTTACGTACTTATGATAGTGATATTCTCATGTTGAATTGTTCTCTTGATGTGTAAGAAGTACCCTTTCTTGTGCTCATAGATTGATTTTGGTTTAAAGTCTATTTTATTTTGCCAGATTTTATTGTAGCTCCACCTGCTTGTTTTTTGTTTCCCTTTGCTTGAATAATCACTTTCCATCCATGTTTCTGTCTTTAGAGGTTAGGTGAGTTTCTTGAAGGCAACAGATGAAACATCCATTATTCTGATCCAGGCTGCTCTCCCGTGTCTTTTTATGGAAGAGTTGACACCATTAACATTCAAAGTTATAATTGTGAGGCTTGATTTAATCCCTGATATGGTGAAGTGTTTATGGGTTTGATGCCTCCCATGTTGTTTTGATTTTTGAAGCTTGGTTAGTGTGGCTGACCTCTAGAAGGCTCTTCGGGTTAGTTGTTAAGACTATAGGTTTGGATTTGTGTCCATATATTTGTGGAGTTGACTATTATCATGAATTTTTTTCTTTCTCCCTGTATTATGAGGTATACATTCACTGGCTACATTAATTTGGGTTGAAATCCATTGTAGTTTAGGCTTTGAAGTACTCAATTCCAAGCCCTTCTCACTTTCATGGCTCCCTTGGAGAACTCTGATACTTCTCTGATAGACATGCCTTTATATGTGATTGTTTGTTTTTCTCTTACTGCTTTTAGAACCATCACTTTGCTTTCTGTTTTTAAGGTCTTTACTATTATATGTCTTGGAGCATATCTCCTTTGATCCTGCCTGTTTGGTGTTCTGTGCACTTCCTGAATCTGAATGGGACTCTTTTTTTGCAAGAATGTGGAAATATTCTTCAATATTTTTCTTGAATATGTTCTCTTTGCCTTTGACTTGGATTTCTTCCCCTTATGGTATCCTCATGATTCAAAGGTTTGATTGTTTAAGGGTGTCCCAAAGTTCCCTCATATTTTGTTCACATGCTTTTTTAAACTTACTCAAGTTTTTGTTATCCTGATCTCTTTCTTCTGCTTTGTCTTCCATGTCTGAGGTTCTATCTCCCAGGTTATTAACTCTTGTAGTGAGGGATTCTAGAATTTATTTTAATATCTCCATTTGAGTTTGGTTTTCCAATAGAGCTTTTTGTATTGTCTCCATCTCTTTGTTGAGTTGCATTTTCATTTCAAAACTTGACTTAATGCTTCCTGGTAATCATTCCTGTATTTTATTATGTCTTTGATTAGTTTGACCAGCTGATTCTTGACATCCTATGATTGCTGGTTTGCCTTTAACTCATTTATTGGTCTACCAAAGTCCATCTGTTTTTCCTCAATTGTGTTAAGCCTGGTGGCGAATCAGACAAGCTTGATTTTGCACATTTTCACTAAAAGTATCAATTTTTGTTTCCATTTTCATCAAGAATCTGGTTTGAGACACCATGCAGACATGTCCTGAGCATGCTGTCATCTCCTCCTGGCTTGCATCTGTACTCTTTTTTTTTTTTCATATTTTCATTGGAAACCACTCAAGTGGGGCTAGGTGAGCTTGGTGTGGAGCACTCAGCCTGTGTATTTTTTTTGCAAGGTGACCTGACCATTTCCAAATGAGAGACTGATTTTTTATAAATCCTTGGTGATGGCCGTGTGCAATCATAAATTTGTGGTGAGGACTGGAGAGGACTGGACAGGCTCTCAGTTTGGCCAGGTGAGTCACATGCTCAATTCCTCTGGTTCCAGGCAATGTGGGGGAGGGGGTCCTCAGTCCATCAGCATAAGAGCAGGCTGGGGACTGGGCACATGGTCATTGTGGAAGCCAGCCAGAGTATTGGATGAAATCAGGAAGGGGATAGGGTGCAGTATAAAGGGCAGGAATTGGTGGGTGAGTTATGGGGGGGTCCCATGGGCCTAGACAAAAACTGGTAGCAGTTGGGTTACTCCTGCCAAGTTGGGGCAAGAGCTGGCAGCAGGCTGGGCTTTCCCATTGTGATGCAGCTACAATGGTCCTGGAGACATTGTGTTGAAACCATTATTGAAAATACATCAATTGATTCTCAAAAATCTGCCTTGAGAAGAGTTGTATATGTAGTACAAAATTCTGATACTATATATCAATATTTGTTTCTTATAGAAGGAATTAAGTTCTCAGTAAACTGAGTTAAACCCTGAATCAGTAATCTCTACTGCATTGACCTTAGTGTGTGACCACATCATCCGTACTTTTTAACTACAGCAGTGCATCCTATAAACACTAAGGTGATCTATTTCTTTGTGAATCATTTCATCAGCTATCTGTTCTTAATATAAATTACTTCTTACATATAAATAAACAAAGAAAATGCTTCAGAATGTCACACAATTTTGCTTTGCTATGTTAATTGTGCTTTCTAATGATGTATATAAACATTTTCTTATATTATCAGATATGGCAATTCAAATAAGAAATGAATATGACAACCATTATCTAGAAATTGAAATGTAGTTTAAAATTCAATCCTGATAGACTCAACATGGATTTGTTGTCTCTGAAAGTATGATCACACAATTATTTCATGATATGTGTAATTTAAGCTTTGTGAAGCTGTTCTGTTTACAGAAAGTGTCATGCCTTATGGTTTTATTCATACTAAATATGCCAAAAGAAAAATAATATGTGATGTGTTATTTCATTGCAAATATCCTATGAGATCCTGGAGAGAGATAATTCTTTAGCTTCTTTAAAGAAGAAATATTCATCGAACATTCCTAACAATGATGGAGTGAGGGAAATGGAAAGAAATCAGATAACAAGCTCATCTTTCTTGCCTATCCCTTCCTTCTTCTTTTCCACTCCACTGAGCTGACTGCACCTTGGCCTTCTCTGTATAAAGCTATTGACATAAATATAAATGGATTATAGGTGAAACGATTTTAAGACAATTTGTAACACAAGAAAGGAGTACACCTTTGCTCAAAAGGATTACTCATTGATTAAGTATATAATCCGTAAAGTGTCATACCTTACATTTTTGTCTAATACAGACAATACATTTTTCCTCATGCTGTTTGGCCACTAACTAGTCTGTCAGAGGTACATATAAAGAAATGGTATTTTTGAGGCTGAATTAGTCAGGGTTCTCTAGAGACATAACACAAATGGGATGAGAACATATTACAAAGGGGATTTATGAGACTGGCTTCCAATACACCAGCATGATAGTTCAATAATGGCTCTCTGAAAGCTGAAGGATCTCTGAGTCCAGTAGTAGCCCTGTCCACAAAGCTGAAGGACTCAGTAGTCTCATAGGGCAGGGAAGCTCTTGAGGATTTGTGGGGCACCACTGGCTGCTATCTTGTTTTGAAACGTCCAGCCTCCAGAACTGTGAAGGGATAACTTTGGTAGAGCAGCTGAAACAAATAAGGCTGACTTCCTCTGAAGACTGTTTTGGTATTCTACACAGAAAAAAAAAAAAAAAAAAAACATGTCACTTTGCTGTACCAAGCCCATAGAAATTTCCAGAGAAGGATTTATAATTTTATTATAAACTTAAAAATGTGATTGTGGACTCTGTTTATTCCCTTTGTATGTAGTCAGCAAATAATCCCTCTTCTAAAAATAATTTGAGGAATCCTATTTTGTTTTATATTGCTATATTAATAAAATCATGGTGGTGTTATGTTAGCTACTGCCAGGAACCCCCTCTTGTTTAGTATGGACAAGAGATAATACTGATGGTAGTTATATTAGATAAACAGTTAAAAATAAGTTTTGCCTCTAATAACTGTCTTTTGTTTAATCCAATCCCCTTCATTTTTTAGTGTCTAACTCAAATGCTATTTTGTACCCCAGAATTGATCTAATTTGTCATAAAATAATAATTCAAACACATTTTAAATCTAGGGTTGATACAAAAGAAAGAGGTAAAGGCAGGGTTTGTAGGAACTCAAATTAAATATTTGACCATTTCCCATGGTGTTCTAAAGGCAAAGAGGACAGAAATACAGATGACAGAGCAATTATTCTGATAGCTGTGACATTTCAGGCATAATAGAGTCCCTTTTCTAAGCACTTTCTGTTAGAAGGAAAGCCAGGCTCTAGAAAGAGCAGACAGACTGTCTGCTTGAGTTGTGGGCTAGCAACAGGCCAAGTTCATGAGATTCATTGAGCAGAATCAACATCCTCTGGAGGACCCCTTGCTGCCTCTTTCATAGAGAAGACCCCTGTGCTCAGGGATATATCATGAAGATAGAGAGGGAGAAAAGGAACTAATCAAAGGTTTTTGATTAATAATGACCAAACATTGTTAGGACCCAGAAAAAGCAAAGCTAACTGATTACTAAAAGGAAAATAAGAGGGAGGGAGGGAGGGAGAGAGAGAGAGAGAGAGAGAGAGAGAGAGAGAGAGAGAGAGAGAGAGAGAGAGAGGAGAGAGAGAGAGAGAGAGAGAGAGAGAGAGAGAGAGAGAGAGAGAGAGAGAGAGAGAGAGAGAGAGAGAGAGAGAGGGAAGGAAAAGAGAGAAGGAGCAAGATGAAGATTAATTTGTAATTTGCCTGGAGTTACCAGGAGAGTAATGAATCATTAATAGTAAAAAAAAAAATAACAAAAAATCAGAGACCAGGAAAAATGAGCTCTAATGGGAGCTCCCAACTATATTTGCAACCAAGATCACTTTATTTCAATTTTCTGAGCATCAGCTAATTAGTACCTAATTTGATATATTTATGAGAGGATAAAAAATATTCTAAAAGTCAAGGAGAGTAATCTGTAAATATGCAATAAATTATATCATTAAGTTTTACTTTGTAATCTATTCAAGGATTTAATTAGAATGTTAGCTAATGTCAAAGTCTTAAAAATTATGAAACAAAAAATCAAATGGCCATGCACGGACTTCTTATACAGCTTTTTAAACAGATTCAAAACAGGTGATGGTAAAAGATCACCCAATTTCTAATATTCTTTCCATAATAACATCAGTACTTCATGAAATTGTCTTAGATAATATAAAAGATAACTAATCATGGACAAACAAGGAGGTAGCTTTTAGTGGCCCCAGCTATAATCAGTGAAAGACAAGAAGCATACAGTCCAGTGTTGGACATTAATTATTGGCTCTGCTACTGAGGGCACGGAGAGCTAAGGGTTAACAAAGGTGTATGAGGAGGTGAGACCCCCCCGGGTGATCCGGCAGGCGTTTCCCAGCTCCACCCACCCTAGCTCCCACCCCCATGTGCTGGCCACCGGAAACCAGCATCCCCCATCTCAGCAGGACTGGCATTGAATTTCAGCAAAACTTCCTTGTATCCATCCCAGCCTTGGCTGGCATCACGTATTTCCCGCCACTCAGAACCCCCAATGAGGTGTTCTCAGGTTGTCCCCACCCACCTGTCCCACCCACCTATCCCTGTACAGGTTGCCAACTCCCCACCCCCATCAACCAATCATCTTGTCCCTCCCCATTTGCCATGCCCCAGACCCTCTTTTCCCTAGAGTTAGTGTAGATCCCCCAGAATAGAATAAAGAACCACATGGATTAACAACACCGTCTGCTAGCCTCTGTGGCCCTGCCGAGTCCCCCTGCGCCCTTTCCGCCAGCTCTGTGGGCCCAGCCCTGAAATAGGAGACCGCGGACAGCGGACTGCGGACCATGGACAGCTCCCCCGGCTCCCTGCTCCCAGTTCCCGCTCCTCTCTCTGCGTTTTCCCTCCACCAAGGCCCAAGGCGCCTGTGGAGGCGAGAACCACAGTCCAGGTTGCACTCTCAACTGTAAAAGATCTTTGTATTAGAACTTAATAAACAGTATCTTAGGACTCTGACAACATTGATTTGGGAACAGGTCCTGGTGATAAAACTCAGACTGGAGAGTCCACAAGGCTGAGAGGAAAGCAAGCCTTGCTGTAATGCAATGTGGTCCTAAACTTACACAGAAACAGCTCATTTTGCAGATGAGAGTGGCCAGTAAAATGTGTTTCAATGCCACAAAGTTTTTTTTTTAATAGTTTTTGAAATGTTGAGATTCTAGTTTCTGATTTCTCTGTGATGTACTGGATGGGTGTGCCTCTGTGTGTGATCTGTGGGCTCATTGTAAGCACACAGATGTTCTGGAAAGAGCAACTTGAGGGAAATAAACACAAACAGCTGAGCTCAGAAGACAGCTTCATTTTCACCTCTCACTTTGACTGCTCATGCAACAGGAGTCTTAGGGGTCCATGGGAAGTTGTGGTCAGTCCACCATGATTCATCAGGTCCCAAGTGTGTTTTATTCTCATTACCACTTTATGCCACCGAGGAACCCAGGTAGTTATAGAAAACATAATTCTTTATACTATGGGCTAAGATGCCATAAAGTCACTATTTACACCAGTTCTAAAAATCTTTGAGAATCTGAATTGAAAGCTCTTTAAAAATTTGTACTCAGGGGGCTGGAGAGATGGTTCAGTGTTTAAGACACTTGCCTCCAGTGCCTAAGGCCCAGGGTTCAATTCCCAGTACCCACATAAGCCACACCCACAAGGTGGTGGCTCTGGTATTCTCTCTCTCTCTCTCTCTCTCTCTCTCTCTCTCTCTCTCTCTCTCTGAAAATGAATGAATAAAATTAAAAAAAAATTCTGTACTCTCAGTTAAAATACTAAGAAAATTTAAAATAATTTATACTGAAATGTAAATAATTAAAGCTATTTTAATTATTGTCAGTTTGCATACAAAAGATGAATCCCAAATGATGTCATTTAGAATTTCTTTAAAGGCATATATGCCTTGAGTTTTATAATGAAAGAGTATTATTTACTGAATTAAATAATATTCTCAAAGTATAATGTTATTAAATTATCAAAAAGTGATGAGGTAATGTTTCTGTTTTCCATGTTCACTTTGTCATCTTTTACCATCAATATTTGAAAACAGAAATGAGAATCAAATAGACTAGAATTAAATAGCTAATGTACTTACAAGCCTTGAAAAAATAATCATTGCTTCTTGTTTATCTTCTCTCAAAAGCAGTAGTCACAAAATGAAAATTATACATACTTGAAAAAAATAACTGAGTCAAACTTCCCACAGGATCATGGATAATTTCTTTTATAAATAATTTTTCAAGAAAATAAATACTGAATTCTGGAAAGTTCAATTTATTTATAAATTGTCTTTATAACTCACACAATGACGTTTACATGTGACTGAACTTGAAATATAATGTTTTCTGCTTAATTACTTAAAATTAATGGTGCCATCATATAAAATTCATAGAGGAAGTTAGAGAAAAATGATCATGATGAAAGAGATGATATACTCTTTGTTTACAGAATTAGGAATATCTTCTACTGAACTAATCTATAGAGAAAAGCAGGGAAAAAAGGAGTCTCAATGAAAAAAAAATGTATCATTTCTGTTAAAAATAAATAAACAAAGGACTCACAACCCATGAAAAGCTATTGCTCTTCTTTTATTTTTATATCTTCCTCATTCCAGAATTCCTTGGTCTCTCCAGTTTTTACTGTTTCCTTTTTTTTTTTTTTTACAAAGTGTGAGGGCCTCTGTAAGGGATTTGCTGATTGACAGACATATTGGTGGTTTGAAGTACACTGAGCACTGTGGGATTCAGAGAGCAGGTGTAAAACCCCTGGCAGAGAGTATTTCTCTTTACCAACCTCTAATCTTCTGACTGCAGAATTTTTAAACAGATGTTTTTGACAGATTTTCTCCACTTGCTATATTTCTATGGGATTGTCTCTCAGCTGCTTAACTGCTACTTTACCTAATAATGAAAAACAAAAAGAACATCACATATCACATTCTGACTTCCCCTGTGAAAAGAAAGGTGTCTCTTCCAGTTTCTGCATTTTTATTCACTTTCTTTTGAAGTTAGAAAAGTTTGTACTAGAGGTGAGTGATCTTCCCTACTGGATACTACCATCCCTGATATTGTCACTCCCCTCTTCAATTTTGACATATGATCAGTGCTGTGGTTCTTCAATGAAATGCTTTTATTTTTATCCATTTTGATGTTTCTTCCAGTCTGGTAAGAGACTTACAAAATAAAGAAAAAAAACAACTTTGTATAAAGATAAGAATTTTTAAAGCTGGTTTTGGTAGCATAGGATGAAATCTTAGCACTGGCATGAGAAGAGGTAGATCAGGAGTTCATGGCCAACCTGGGTACATAGCAAGATGCTGTCTGATGGGAGTAAAAGAAAGATAAAGAAATGATGAAAGAAAGAAAGAAAGAAAGAAAGAAAGAAAGAAAGAAAGAAAGAAAGAAAGAAAGAAAGAAAGAAAGAAAGAAAGAAAGAAAGAAAGAAAGAAAGAAAAAGGAAAAAGAAAGAAAAAAGAAAGAAAAAAGAAAGAAAAAAGAAAGAAAAAAGAAAGAGGTAAAGGAAGGAAAGAAAGAGGTAAAGGAAGGAAAGAAGGATGGTCAAGGGCAAGAAGGAAGGGAGGGAGGGGAAAGTAGAGAGGGAAAAATAGAGAGGAGAGTGAGAGAGAAGAGAGAGATATATCACTGGAAACCCCCTTATAAGGAAGAGGGTCAGTAATGCTAAGTGCAGGACTATCAACTTGTATTATGAGGATGCTGCCTCTTGTGTTTTCTCCTGGACTCATTGAGTAGGTACTGCAAAATATTGTTTGGAGAGACAATGCATTTTGAAACATTTTTTTCTATAAAGTATGTGTGTGTCTGTGTGCCTGTGCACGTGTGAGTGCACACATGTGTATGCATGGGTGTGAGTGCACGTGTGTGAGTGTGTGGTGTTGTGTGTGTGTGCATGTGTGCATGCACACTGTGCGTGAGTGTGAACATGCCATAGAGAACATTTAGAAATGAGAGGACAAACTTTGGTGGCTGTCCACATCTCCCAACTTGTTGAGGCCAAATCTCTTGGTGTTTATTACTGTATTCATGAGGCCAGCTTTCCCCCCAGCTTCTAGAAAATTCTCTTGTGGCCGTCACCCATCTAATTACCTAGCAAATTACACACTGGCATTACAGATGCTTACTGAGGTCTGTGGTTTTATGTGTGTTCTGAGATGAGATCTGCACTGCACCTCAAGCGTGCATAACAATCACTTCATGGCCTGAGCCAACTCTCAAACTTCTGCAAAGCTGTGTTACCACTAAAGTATTTCTTCATGGTGACAGATTTTTGAGTTTTAAAAATGCATTTTTTTCTTTTTAAAAATATTTTATTCATTTAGTTGCAAGCAGAGAAAGGCAGACACAGAGAGAGACAGGGACCGAAAAAAAATAAAGAAAAGAAAAGAAAGACTATGTCTGTCCCATGGCCAGTAACCACTGCAAATGAACTACAGATTCATGCATGACTTTGTGAGTCTGGCTTTACCTGCTTATTGGGAACTTGAACCCGGGTCATTAGGCTTTGCAGGCAAGTACCTTAACTGCCAAATCATACCTCCTGCCCATAAAATTATTTTTTTTTGTTTTTTAATCAATATTTTATTGTTCATAATTACATTGTATTAGTATCAAAATACATTGTATTAGTAAACATTATGTTGGTATCCCCAATTCCCTCTTCCCTCTCCCCAATACACTGTGCATCATCCTCGGTGGGCAGGAGGCTATGAATAGCACAAGAGGCAGCCAGGTACCCCCCCCCCCTTGCTTGTTGTTGCTGAGAGGGGCCATGTCTCTGGAAATTCTCCCCCACCATGGCTCTTACACTCTTTCTGCCCCCTCTTATGCTCAGTTCCCTGAGTCATGGTGGGTCAGTATTAAGGCTGTTTTATTGTTGAGATCTTTATTGCCTCTGTACTTCTGCTTTAGGTTATGTTGGAAATCATTGGTGTCTGTCTCTCTGGCTTATCCTGGATTGACTGACTGGCTGTGCTGATATATCTCTTGCTATCCCAATGCTCTCTCAAGGGTTTCATTTCGGGGGCTACAAAATAAGACTGGGTGGGTTCGTCTCTTGTCAGGATATCAGCCCTCTGCCTGTAGCTTGTTGGTGGAGTTGGAATGACCTTCCAAAAGCAATTTACAGATTAAATGCCATGCTGATAAAAATTCCAGCCTCTTTTTTCACATACATAGAAAAAAATAATTTCAAAATTTATATAAAAGGGCAAAAGGCCTCTGATACCCAAAGCTATCCTAAGTAAAAATATTCTCTCAGGAGGTGATCTTGCTGACATTATCCTTGCCTGATCTAAAGACATACTATAAAGCCATAATAACAAAAACAGCAAGGTACTGGCCTAAAAACAGGCAGACAGAACAATGGAACAGAATTGAAGACCTTGATCTCAGTTTGAGTAACTATAGTTACTTGATTTTTGACAAAGGTACCAACAATGTTTTCTTGCTTAAAGATAGCATCTTCAACAACTGGTTGGTACTGGACAAATTGGATTAATACCTGTAAAAAAAAAAGTGAAAATAGACACACTCCTTTCACCATGTACAAAGATCAACTCCAAATGGATCAGGGACCTCAACATCAGACCTGAAACCCTGAAAACCCTAGAAGAAAAAAATAGGAGGAACTCTCCATGTGATAGGAGTGGGGGAAAACTTCCTGATCAAACCTCCAGTAGTAGCCCTGGAGGAGCAACAATCACTTAACCAACGGGACCTCATCAAGTTCAAAAAATGCAATATTTTAAGAGAGGATTTGTGCTTCATGGATGAAAAAATAAGTACCAGTTGGAGTTTTTATAGAAATCCTTCCAAGGGATCATATAGAAAATTAGAAATAAAAGAATGGGAAAAAAGTAAGGGTGACTGAAGTTAAAGGACACATCACTGTTAACATTCTGCTAAAATCAGTTCTCTAAATGACTAGAATGGTAAACAGTATGATTCCTGTGTTTCTGTGTCAATGACATTGTGGATCATGGAGGAAGAGATACTGATGTTATTTTCTTGAATAATCTAGGAATGGTTGCAAGCCCCCATCTTCAAATTTGGGGCATCATCTTTCTCATGATACTATAATTTAATTAAGACTCTCAATTTTTGCTTAAATTTATCTGTGCAAAAACAATTATTTGAAACTGAACTTCTACTATACAGAAAACATGACTCCATCACTACTTCAAGCTGCCACTGCTAGGAGAAATGAGATCGTATTTGGCACAGGGGTAAGCAATGAATTGAACTAACACAGAGAATAAAGAATTCTTATCCACTGTCGGTTGAAGTATAAACTGAGGCAGCCACTATGGAAAGGAATGTGGAAGTTTCCTAAAAACAAAAACTAGAAATATAACTTCTATGTGACCTAGCTATACCACTCCTTGACATAAATCCAAAGGACTCTATATCCGACTACAGAAATATCAGCATATCCAAGTTTATCACTGCTCTCTTCACAAGGGAATGGAATCACCCTAGATGTCCATAATTTAATAGATAATGAAAATATGGTTTCAGATACATCACGGAATTATGTTCACATATAAGGAAAATGAGGTGATGAAATTTGCATTAAAATAATTGGAGTAGAAAATAATGTATTAAGCAATATGACCCAGTCCCAGAAAGACAAATATCTTATGTTCTCACAGATAAGCAGTTCTTGACTTCTAAATATTAACTATGTATATCAAGATTAGAATGTATGAGCATAAAAGTCATGGAGCTAGAAAGAGCTCATGAGATTGGAGACAAAGAGACATAAGGCCCAGTGCACAGAGTGGCACAAGGGTCTGGAGTTCATTTCTGGCAGCAAATGACCCTGGGAAGGCTATACTCATTCTCTCTCTCTGTCTCTCGATCTCTCAAATAAATAAAAATATTTTTAAATGCTCCTGGCCTGGCCTGAGCCATCAGGATCAAAACTGAAGTGAGGGGATTCTTCACTCATACTAGCCTCACAAAGTCAAAAATCTCACAAAAAGAAAGACATGTGAGGGGCCTTGAGTGTTTGGGTCCTGTGTGTTAGGAGCTTGCATTTTGGGACAGGGCACTCCAGGAGGATAGGTGGGTGAAGGCAGCAAGAACCATTGACAACCCTGTGTGGAAGCGACTGTTACTATCAGGAAATGTGGGCCTCATCCTTTAGACCCTCAGATTCTAGGCTTCAGATTCATCTAGCCAAAACAGGAGATTTTTTCCTTCCCTATCAATAGCCACTGTGGGGAAGGGGAAAGTAATGGCTAAGGCTTATATTGTAGTTTTCAGTTCACATAACTTTACCAACACAAATAGAAAGCTGATTCCCTGGCAGGAGATGAATCACCCTTTGCACATCAGCTAGGGCCCAGGTGAACTCACAGAGGAAGTGGGGAGATGAGCAAGAGGGCTGCCTCCACAGGTAGCCTGACAACCTGAGCCAGGGTGATGCACACAGACACCATGGACACTCAACACGTTCCAAAGCAGAAAACCAGAAGCTGCTGAGAGCTGGACACTAAAGCAGATTTAAAACTCGCCCACCATGGCTTCAGGCAACGTTGGAGAAGGAGGGAGGAATATTTTAAAAGCCTTGGAGGGGGGAATGTCCAGAGGCATTACCCCCCACACACACACACACATACATCCAGTAACTGTCAGATCTTCACAAAATTCATAGCCTTCCATCCTGTGGAGCATTCCAGCAATCTCACTGAGTAGGGCTCTCAGGGGAATGGAGACAAGGAAGAGGGAAATGATGGTACCAACACATGAATTGTATATACAAATTTTCTACATACTAAAAAATAAGTATTTTTAAAATAAATGTAAAAAATTAAATCATCCCTGTTAGAATTCTACAAGCAATGCTTTTAGAAAGCAAAGCATCATAACAGATGTGGGTAGGTTTGTAGATGGTAGGCATGTCTTTTTTGTACTACTTGGTTATAAAACATTGTGCTTCTGCACTATCATAGGATCACTTGGAAAATAGATACATCCCAGTGTGTGCTTCATATCCCTACTTATTCATTAAATAGAATCTATGAAATTCCAGTAGGAGAAGCTTGGCTGAAGCTTGATGAAGTTTAATGACTCAAAAAGGGTTACAATTTAGGTCATGAAATTGGGGCTATGCTAAATTATTTTAATTGAAAGGATGATTTGCATAAGTGGATAGATAGTAATTATGCAAGTTGAAATTTAGCCATTAAGGTCAGCTAAAAAATCTATTTTAAACATATTTTAATGCAAAAATGCAGGCAAGTATTTTTATGAATACCTCAAATAGTAGATGTTACCACACATTATATCAACACTCCATCACAGATAATTAAATATTCTCCATTTCAGAGAAAGTATCCATTTTAAATATGACTTTAGAATTTTCTTGACAACATCATTATGAATGAGTAAAAATCAAAAATTCAAAATAAAAATTGTTATTATGCCATATTATTGACAAAAGTAGTGTGTGAAAAATATAGATAGGCAGTAAATAACACAAACATTTTCATGTAAAAATCATAGAAAAATGATAAGAATTGTTTTCACTATTTAAAATAATAGAACAACATCTTGTAATTTTTTTTGCCATGTAAACTCTCAAAGGACTTAAATTTGATTATTTAAATTTGTATTTACTCTGCTCAGTCCAATTTAAATGATTTTATATACCAGTATTTAGCAAGAATATGAATGTGATAATGGAGGTTAGAACGCCAAATTCATATTTAGCTTCATACAAGTAAATGCAGGTTTTATTCATATGATGCCTTTTAACCTAGAATAATGAGCACATCAGGCAAGATGGCTATTAATGAAAATGAAATCAGTTTGCATCTGAGTTCAGGATATAACTGTGTTACTTGAGTAAACATGCTATAGAGGTTCACTGCAAACCAGGCTCTGATGGGACAGGAAGTTTATCCAAAAGAGAATTCAAGATTAAAATTTCATTGCAGCTGTAAAAATTGTTGTGGGGGGGACTGATAGATACTTTGCTAAATTTCAAAGGAAATGTTATAGACTATTATTTGAACTTGCAGGAGATTTTGAACATAACACTTTCCTGGTGAAGATATATGTTCTAAGTAGTCGAGCTGCACAAATATGTATGACACAAAAGAGCCACATCAGTATTAATGAGACAGAGTATCTCTGTTTGGTCCTCATAGCCAGCAATGATTTCAGTGTCAAAGGCAAGAAGGCTGTCATCTCTTCTGTCACATTTTAAGCAATGTGTTCCATCTTCTATTTAATACATGAGAGAAAAAAAAAAGGAATGGCTGGAAGTAGGCTGACTATCCTTTTTAAATTCAGAGAAATTTGTTCATGTGAATATTCAGGCTTAATATTAAGGAAGGGCTCCAGTATAGTTTAAGAAACAAAGTTACAAATAGAAGACTGGAAATCTTGTGGACAACATGTGTAATGTGAATAAGACTACACTCAAACCTAACCCTTCATTCTAAGTACCTACCTTCCTTCTCAGTTAGAACTGATGCTGCTCATTTAATTAAACTTTATTCTTAGAGGTTCTTTTATTTTTTTTTGTCCTTGTTCTGTTGTTTTTTTTTTTTTTTAAATATAT